>RDPX01000304.1:755279-765800 GCA_003991215.1 Morbakka virulenta
CTCTCTCTCTCTCTCTCTCTCTCTCTCTCTCTCTCTGATAGATCACTCCACCAAAACATAAAACTGTTTTTATTGTAATGTACTAAGTGATGCTACCTACCAAATGGCACTTAGTATCATTTACAATTCACTGTGCTGGTCTTTATTAAAAATTCAAAAACATTTTATTCCTTTTGTTAAATACAACCTTTTAAAAAATATATTACTTCTTACCCTTCTTCGTGTAAAGGCGCATTGTCTTTTTAAAACAGGCTCAGTAAACTCATTGAGTAATAATTCTCCTTTCAGCTTCGACTGTTGAAAAGATAAAATAATATTTCACTTAATATTGATGTTACAAAAATAAATGATTTCCGTGTTTACTAAAGAGTAAATAGTTACAGTAAGTGATTCAGTTTGTATTATGAACCTGTACTTGTATTGTATAGAAAATATTTGACGAATGTGTCATTGACGTCATCTGTCAATACAACCCCCCTCTGATACACATAGCTGTGAATGTATCATATGGTTTCATAAATAGAAGGTGAATTCAGTCGAGTTGTTGGGGCTTTTTTGTTGTTGATGATATTTCCCATTTGTGTCCCTCTTTTTTGTATAAGTAAACACTCTTTCTTATTTCTAACAACTGAACGTGTTGGTTGCCTTTTAAGTCAAACAACCATTGCATGATTTTGTGTGTTAACAACAACCTTTCGATATTTTTTTTAGGGTTTTTGAGTGGGCCTAAGGTAGGTTTTCAATAACTTTTGGCAGATGGTTTTCAAAATACCATTTGTCATGCAGGGGATAGTAATATCCAAATATACAGTCAGGCGGTGGATTTGTTTTCTTGGAAATTAACTGGTGGTATCACGAAGGAAGAATATATTAGAAAATCACAAAGTTGCTCCAAATTGAATTAAATCTAAAAATTGTAAATACGATGGTCCTCCTTTTTACAACTGGGCTCTCAGAGTTCCTTCCCTCTTATGTTATAAAACAGACACATGCAAGCGTTAGCAATGATATTATATGTCAAGGTTTTAATCACTCTAAGAAGCTGTAGGATGAGACTAATGTAGTGGTGAGTATAACTACGATAATCGAAGTTCTCTTCAAAGGTTTTTAATAAGATCACCTCCCAAAGCTTGGATTTTGTGACCCACAAATCAACATGAAAGAAAAAAAGTTGCTTTCTTATTTTGTTTAATGAAATATCGTATATAATTTTTTATTCATCCTATGCACGGTTTAAAGCCAATTCAGCGCCGAGTATTACTTCTTTTACCTGATTTTTTTCTTTGTACTTTCTAAACCTTTTCATTTATTGATTTTTCCTTCTTTAAATCTCCGAAAACGTGTACAGACTTGTAGTTGTTTTGGTTGTTGTTGTTCTTGCATACCAATTAAAAAAGAAATACGAATTGAGCGCTGTTATTCCAGGGACGTGGCTGGAGCCGGAAACGTCTTGAATGATAAGGTGTTGATTTAACCACTCGGCCAGTACTGCTTAAAATACCGTAGGAAATTGGGAACATATTGGGAAACTATTGGGAAACTATTATGAAAATACTGGGAAAATATTAGGAAAATATTGATAAACTATTATGAAAATACTGGGAAAATATTGGGAAAATATTGGGAAACTATTATGAAAATACTGGGAAATATTGGGTAAATATTGGGAAAATATTCCAATAGATCTAAAGGAGAAAAAAGGTTCTCTGAACGCAATTTTAACCCACAAATGTGACTTTCATGATCATATGGTTTACTGTGAAGAAAAATCAATCCTGGAATTACCTGATCTCTGACTTCCAACACTTTTGTTTCTTTATTTTCTTTGGTCAGCTTTGGTGCAGTGAATTCTTTTGTCTGTGTTGTGTACCATTTCAATTCATCTTCGATTGAGTTCACAAGGACATTAATATCATTCTCAGAGTTGACTGTTCCCGCAAAATTAACTATATTCTGCAAATGTGGGTTCAATTTATTTGATTGCTGCGGGAAAAAATATTTACGTAAAAAACAACTTTAAAATACGCCGACAATTAACAACACAACAAATATGCTAACACTGACGACAAATGGAATAATGACAAGGAAAATGAAACCGAAAGAATAATGGTTACCACCAGCATTAGCAACAACTGTAAAGACCAAACCAACCCTAACCTAAGCGTCATGGTATGCACTGATAGCCAATCTCTGGGCGTCGCTCTGGAAAAGAATAGTTGTGAAACGGATCAAATCAGACGTTTGAGCCGGTAAGCCGCTCCCGTTGTCATTCAGTGGATTCTGGCTCACTCAGAGATACCAGGTAACAACTTCGCTGACACAGCCGCAAAAGAAGGAACCAAATTGGAGACCTCGAGACGCGCCAAATCGTACAGAAGTCCATCGCCCATCCCAGGTTCAAGTAGACATACAAGTACTACTCTTTCAACTGCGAAACGAAAGTCACAACCAAAAAGGATCAGATTATGCTCGTCCAATTAAGAAGTGGTAAACATAAAGCGCCAAGGTCGCTTCAACGCACCCTGGATGAGCTTATCCCAGCCACATTGTAACTCCGCCGAAGAACAAACAGTGGAGCACCGGCTCCTCAGATGCCCAAGAATATCAGTGGCAAAACGTGAAATTTTCTACGAAGAGGGGGAGGAAAGACTGGGGCTTCTGACAAAGTACCCTGCCAAGTCGATCGCCCTGGCACGGAGGACGCTCCTTGGGGACGGATGAATCCCTCGTCCTAACGGTACACACACACCAGCAACACGATCATTAAGTTGTGTCACAGAAGCTAGGGTAGAATGACTATGAATCTCCATTTCTATCTATCTTATGCTGATCTAAAAATATATCAGTTTTTCTGCATCTCATGCCTATTTTCTTTTTAATCTACTCTAACCTCTACCTGCCTCTACTTCCTCTCCTCTTAATCTTCCATCGTAAAATTATCTATTACTTGTAACCATATGCCCAAAGCATCTCCTTGCACTACAATTTTTAAAATAACCGATCCGTGATACAAAGTTTGAATGTCACAATTAGAACTACATCCATTCTGGTCAAAATCTCTTTCGCTAGAACTCAAATGCACCACGTATTGCAATTCATATTTTGGTCCAAGTGGTCTCCTCCTTAATTTGACTGGATCAAGACGTCAGAACAGGAAAACACAGAATTCCGGCCACCATTTGTGATGTACCTACAAATTCTCGCTGTAGTCAAGGGCTCGCTACTAGCTCCTGCTTTTGCTAATATTTTGCAGGTTATTGTGAAAAACAATTGACTCTGCTCTCAATAAGGTTGTTCTTACGTATTATAAACGTAACCGATTTAAAACCCAATATTACAACAGAAAGTTCACGTTTAACCATAACAACATCCATCTAGGACTGATGTTTATTACTAAAAAGACTTTAAGACTTGCCGCTTTTAAATGGTTCAGTAGAAAAAACTCTTACCTCTTTCAAAACCAGTGTATTTTGTAAGGCAACCTTAACTGGACCCACCCACCACCACCACCACCAACAACAACAACAACACACACACACAAACACACACACAATTCCTTAACCCAAAATTTTAATTGCGATGATAATTCTTCAGAAACTGTCTACTCACAGCATTCCCATTAAATCTTCATTTGCTTTTCTTTGTAACTTATTCTAAAGAGCCTTTCATCCTGCAACATCTCCAAACCTTGACCACTTTTTTTTTGCTACCTGCTCGTGTCTACGTTTTGTATCCATATAATAAAGCTGACCATACAATATACTTTAGCAACTATACGTTCAGTTTCAGGGTCGTCTCCCTACTTAACACATTTTGTAAACCGTATGATTTTTCGTCCTGGGCCAGGTACCATTACCCATACCGGGGCAACTGACAGGTCTTGTATAACCAACAATAACAGTCACATTATGCCCATCCATGACTAATGGTGTAAAATAATAAATGTGTATTGATCAAAACAAGAGGCAAACCTATTCAATTTAGCCTGTAATTTCGTGTTTTGGGTGAAGCTGCTACGGCTGTTTATTGTCAAGAAAAAAAACATGATTCAATTTTCCCACTTCAGAAAAAACTGAAAAGTAAACCGCTTTGATTTTCTTTAAATCAGAATACAGCCGAACCCTTACGCGCCTCCTGATATCAAGCACATTTTTAAAAATCCAGTAAAAATTGCCAAATGGGTGAAAAACTTTTTATGACCCACTCTAAGATTTGGCGAGTGCTGCTAATAAACGTCCACCTTCGTATACCCTTGCCCCTTTAAAATGACAATTTTTCCGCTTGGTGATAGGCCAACTTCCAACTGACCTAGGAATATATGGCTAAAAAAATCATCTAAGCTCAGGTTCTATTTGTTTGATTACACGGAAATTTACACATTTGTATGATAAGGCTTCTATCATTTAAAAACACCTTCTGTACAAAAGGATTCTTTATTCACAGCTGGGTATAGCCTCACTTTAATCAATAAAGTTTTTCTCCGTGTACAGATCGACAGTCCTTATACCCAAGCTTAAATTAATTTTGATCAACCTTTTCCTGATATGTAAGTCTATTTTGTGTGTCAAACCTGATAGCATTCACTACATTGAAACTCAAATACTCTTCCATTTTAGGTAAATAAAAATAGCTCTGCAAAGTATCCTACTCTATCTCGTTTGCCTTTCAGGTTTTCGCTGCAGTCAAAAAAATAAACATTTTGTACTTTTAACTGCATCTGGTTTCAAACACTTTTACCTCTTCAGTCAGTCAGTCAATCAGTCAGACAGTCGGTCAGTCAGACAGTCGGTCAGTCAGTCAGTCAGTCAGTCAATCAATCAGTCAGCCGGCCAGACAGTCAGTCAGTCAGACAGTCGGTCAATCAGTCGGTCAGTCAGTTAATCAATTAGTTGATCAGGCAGTCGGTCGGTCGGTCGGTCGGTCAGTCAGTCAGTCTGCCAGCCAAGCAGTTCACTGGTCTTTCGGATCAACCTCTAGGCAACCATTACCACAGTATTCAATACAAACATGACCATGTATTGGGCAAACAAAAGTACCACCCAAAGTTTAAAAACCTGCTTTTCGTTAGAATGCAATCATAACATTTAATAGAGGTAAATATTTTAATGTAAGTATACGTATTTCCATGATGATGGCTGTAGCAACCGACAAGACATTAGAAAAAATAAACAAAAATGGCAATGCAAAGAGAATATCAAAAATATCTGCTCTTCATATGTTGTCTTTTTTTGTTTGCAAATTGTCCAGAAGGAATGTTTTAAAAAGCAACTAACTTCAAAAACGTTAAAAAAATGTATTACTCACAAAGTCAAGCTGCACTTCTCCAAATCTGGCAAGGTATTTTGCAAATGAATTGGCGAGCTCCCCTTGTAAATTCTCTAGATCCTGGTAAAGGGCAGAATTCAAATCAAAACAAATTAAAACAAAAGAAACAAGCTTTTTTGACGTTTAGCTCATGGACAAAAAGTAAACAGTGGAAATTGGAATCCTGATTCCAGCCTCCCCACTCCTCAGTGGAAGTATTGTGCAACATTTAATAAAAAGTGGAAAGGGATAGGGCAGAATAAAAATAGAGGGGGAAAGAGGCAAGAGAGGAAGAGGAAAAGAGAGGAAGAGGGAAAGAGAGGAAGCGGGAAAGAGAGGAAAATGAAAAGAGAGGAAGAGGGAAAGCGAGGAAAAGGGAAAGAGAGGAACAGAGGAAGAGGGAAAGAGAGGAAGAGGGAAAGAGAGGAAGAGGGAAAGAGAGGAAGAGGGAAAGGGAGGAAGAGAAAGTGAGAGGAAGAGGGAAAGAGAGGAAGAGGGAAAGAAAGGAAGAGAGAAAGAGAGGAAGAGAGAAAGGGAGGAAGAGAAAGTGAGAGGAAGAGGGAAAGAGAGGGAAAGAGAGGAAGAGGGAGGGGGAAGAGCATGTGTGGGAAAGGGGGAAAGAGAAGAAGAGGGAGGGGAAGACGGAAAGAGTGGAAGACGAAGCGAAGGGAAGAGAGATGGGGGAAGACGATGAGAAGGGGAATAGTAAAAAGATTTTACTACATACGTCACTCTCAGTGATATACAGATTTTTCTGTAGGAGCACAAAACTAAAGGTCAAGTAAAATGTGCTGTATTATTGCTTAAATTACTAAAAAAAAATTAAAACTTACATCCAAAATTTCTGGGAAAAGCTTTTCGTATGTCACTTCGTTTCTTGCATTAAATTCTGTCAATTTCCAGAGGTACGCATTATGTGAGTTATAATATAATGCGTGACGGTGATCCTGGGAATTAAAAGTTTGGCAAAAAATAATCACGTGCTTAAAATAGAACAAATATATGACGTCACAAAATTTGGTTAATGGGCAACTAAGAATCTTGTTGGAAAAAACACGATCCATTTAAGAGCGTACCATTAATACATATGATATGATAATACAGCTTTACCAACTTACTATACAAATGGCCTGTGACAAATAAAATCCAAGCATAAACTGATGCTCTATCAGTTCATATGCGGTTGAAAACTGTAAAATGTAATAAGCTCAGCCCTTAATGGGTACATTTGAATGAGATTCAACGACAGAAATTAGAAAAACAGTATCGCACTTAAGTAGTAAACTATGCCGCATACCTGAAAAAGTAGGGCTGATGACAAAAGCATGTCATCAGGAATTGGCAATACATGGGCATAGGCACGGACATACGCATGGGCACCGACGTACCCATGGGCACCGGCATACGCATGGGCACCGGCATACGCATGGACACGGGCATACGCATGGGCACGGGCTTGGGCAGTCGGTTGTAACCAGCTTTGAACAAAATACTATTCCACTTTTTCTATCGTTTAAATCCTTTACTTAGATTTAACGTCCAGCAGCAATGTATGTACTAAAGAAATTTCTACGTACCCATTTTCCTTCTAAATTAAAATTTAATTATCCTTGCATAAAACACCGAGCTTGTACAACCAAAGTAATTCGTAAACTGGTCAATGTTAAATACAACAGAACATAAGAACATCATACAGATCAAAGTTAATATGACAAAATCGAATTACAAAAATAAAACAAAATACAGGCATAGCAATGATTTAAATACCTTTGCTGTGTCTTATCAAGAACACGATACTTCATCCATGCGTCAGTATAATCTTTGTGTTTCTTATGTGATAAAATAAAGAAATAAAAAAATAATTACCTGAAAAAACACACACCCCTAAAATATAGCCCTTGCGTCATATCCCAATAATATAAAACCGCTGTCATAAAGTTAACATTACGTATTACGTATTAGGATCATCCTTATTTTCATCTTTTTTATCTATTGTACCTCGTTGTAGAAAAAGTTTCGGCCTTTTGGCTAAGATCAAGTGTAGAGCTCTGGCCTCTCCTTGGTCGGATCTTCGGCTAAAGGGCCAAACCATGCAGAACAGGTGTTCTCAAATGCTTGAGAACTGGTTGTAGGTCCCAGAGGGCGATCCATGTGCCTTGCATTTTATGTTGTACCGCGTGCTCTTTGTCCCCCTGTTTCTGGATCTGTTGCTCCTTTTCGGGTCTTTCATTGATGGGGATCTGTGAAAGACAAAAATGGGCCCACTGTTTAATGGAGGTACCATCAATGAAAGACCCAGTAAATCTTTATGAAAGTGGNGCATACGCATGGGCACCGGCATACGCATGGGCACGGGCATACGCATGGGCACCGACGTACCCATGGGCACCCGCATACGCATGGGCACCGGCATACGCATGGGCACCGGCATACGCATGGGCACCGGCATACGCATGGGCACCGGCATACGCATGGGCACGGGCATACGCATGGGCACGGGCTTGGGCAGTCGGTTGTAACCAGCTTTGAACAAAATACTATTCCACTTTTTCTATCGTTTAAATCCTTTACTTAGATTTAACGTCCAGCAGCAATGTATGTACTAAAGACATTTCTACGTACCCATTTTCCTTCTAAATTAAAATTTAATTATCCTTGCATAAAACACCGAGCTTGTACAACCAAAGCAATTCGTAAACTGGTCAATGTTAAATACAACAGAACATAAGAACATCATACAGATCAAAGTTAATATGACAAAATCGAATTACAAAAATAAAACAAAATACAGGCATAGCAATGATTTAAATACCTTTGCTGTGTCTTTATCAAGAACACGATACTTCATCCATGCGTCAGTATAATCTTTGTGTTTCTTATGTGATAAAATAAAGAAATAAAAAAATAATTACCTGAAAAAACACACACCCCTAAAATATAGCCCTTGCGTCATATCCCAATAATATAAAACCGCTGTCATAAAGTTAACATTACGTATTACGTATTAGGATCATCCTTATTTTCATCTTTTTTATCTATTGTACCTCGTTGTAGAAAAAGTTTCGGCCTTTTGGCTAAGATCAAGTGTAGAGCTCTGGCCTCTCCTTGGTCGGATCTTCGGCTAAAGGGCCAAACCATGCAGAACAGGTGTTCTCAAATGCTTGAGAACTGGTTGTAGGTCCCAGAGGGCGATCCATGTGCCTTGCATTTTATGTTGTACCGCGTGCTCTTTGTCCCCCTGTTTCTGGATCTGTTGCTCCTTTTCGGGTCTTTCATTGATGGGGATCTGTGAAAGACAAAAATGGGCCCACTGTTTAATGGAGGTATCATCAATGAAAGACCCAGTAAATCTTTATGAAAGTGGCTTTTCTCTTTCCGAAGGTTAGATTATGGAACTCTTTGGCATCTGAGTGCATTATCTTATCATAGGACTTTAAAGTTTTTAATTTTAAGACCAACTTTTATCTTTTGGTTTAACTAATTTTTTTTCTATTTTTTCTTCTCAGTTCTAATTTTTCTGAGTGGCTATATGCAATTTATGGTTCTTATCCATTAACAAAAACCTAAAAGATAACCAATACAACGCCAAAACTTCCAATGTAATTATGTGTTTTCACCTGGAAGATTATTTCGACACTCTAGGATTTTATTCAAGAGAACTGACAGAAATAGGAACAGTGGTTTTAGCACCAATGGACAGAACACCTTCCATTGCCAAACTCTTCAAAGGGCAGGTACGAAAAGTTGATGACTAATTGAAAAGAAATATTTTGCCGGCAGTTTGGCCCTATCTGTGCACGACAAGGGGCAGCAGAGAAGACGCTGATAGCGGCTAACATACATGTGAAACTCATCGGCCCTATAACAGTAAAAGAACTGCGCGAGGTAGCACTGGATAGGAACGTGTGGCTCTTACGTCCAATCAACATATATCCTCCCGACTACGCAAAATGTACTGATAAAACTGTAGTGACCCTTGAAAAGGCACGTCACGTTATCATTTCATTGTCAAATCTTTTGTTTGCTCGATTTGGCTGTACTGTTGCCGTGTTAGTTTATGGTACAACTCTTCGCCTCCCCGCTGATTTTATTCCTCCGGCTGCCAACATTCCATTCCATCCTGCAAGCTATGACGATCCCCCCAAAGGACCTGTATGAACCAAATTCAACCAAGCCTTCCTCTGTGACGTCCAATTCGACTTCATCCAGATTTATCCACTTGCATTCACGTTTTCGTTCGAGACGACTCAGTTCCACTCCCATTTCAACCCCCTTATCATGGACCTTACAAAGTAACTTCACGCCGTCCAACATACTTCATTCTGAAACTTCCAACTAAACAGGATTCCGTTTCCCTTAGACAGACCCAAAACTTCCTTATCTCATACAACTGAATCCCGACCTTAATATCCCTGGGCAACCTATCAAAAATTCCTTAACACCTTCTTCAGTTATACCAACCGGTTCCGGCAGTGAAATTTGTTCACAGCAGAGACCAGTGTAAGAAAAACAGCTTGTAACTCAAGTGTTTGCAGCCGACTCCTTCCGCGTACCGGATCCGGCGAACATATGGATTCATCAGGAGAGAATGTGCTGCATTTCGGAGCCTTCCTCTCAACGAATTTTGTGCACACCGGCCCGCCTCACTGACATGAGGATCCATTCACTGTGTCGACTGCACTCACAGCCACAGTTGATGCTATCTGTGGGTTGTTGATGACCGTTGTTGTTGATTATCTCAGGAATTCTGGATATGTTTGATGTCACTTTTCTAGCCAGTTGGCGTCATCTCTCTTCAACCAGATCCAGTGGCTTGCTTTCTCAAATGTGTGTTGAATTTCCTTCATTGTGTTATTTCTCTGCTGATTGCTAAGACCAATTTTGGTCAGCCACTTCCGTAGCCTGTCACCAATAAACCCCCTGCAGCCAACCTCAACAGACAGATGTGTTGACTTCCAACCGGCTTCTTCGCAACTTTCAAGTAGCTTCTCGTAACGGTCGTCTTTTCTCACCTGCGCTGTATCTATGTTATCTTCATGCGAGACCGTCAATTCAACCAGATGTACAATTTTCCTTTCAGTGCACCAAACAACAACATCCGGTTTCTTTGGCGTGGGTATGGGGCAGAATCGTTCACATCCAGATAAATCTGCAGCAATTTCCCATGTGCCCCTCCAATTCTCACCATCTTTCAATTCTTGTTTCTGCTTATGGTGA
>RDPX01000304.1:765850-780612 GCA_003991215.1 Morbakka virulenta
ATGACCTTTGTTGTTGATTATCTCAGGAATTCTGGATATGTTTGATGTCACTTTTCTAGCCAGTTGGCGTCATCTCTCTTCAACCAGATCCAGTGGCTTGCTTTCTCAACTGTGTGTTGAATTTCCTTCATTGTGTTATTTCTCTGCTGATTGCTAAGACCAATTTTGGTCAGCCACTTCCGTAGCCTGTCACCAATAAACCCCCTGCAGCCAACCTCAACAGACAGATGTGTTGACTTCCAACCGGCTTCTTCGCAACTTTCAAGTAGCTTCTCGTAACGGTCGTCTTTTCTCACCTGCGCTGTATCTATGTTATCTTCATGCGAGACCGTCAATTCAACCAGATGTACAATTTTCCTTTCAGTGCACCAAACAACAACATCCGGTTTCTTTGGCGTGGGTATGGGGCAGAATCGTTCACATCCAGATAAATCTGCAGCAATTTCCCATGTGCCCCTCCAATTCTCACCATCTTTCAATTCTTGTTTCTGCTTATGGTGAGCACTTTGGCCAGAGTGGATGAACGTAATGTGGTGCTTTTCGCCTGGCTTCTGAGGTATTCTCCCATTATTAATTGCCTCTTCCTGTTGTTCTGTGACCCGGTGTATAATTTTCAGAACTTCATTGTGCCTCCAAGTATATCTTTCCAAAGCCATTGTACAGTTGGAAAGGATATGCTTGAGTGTACCAGACTTCCCACATCTACATATGAGGTCATCTGAAAGGTTCCACCTTACAAGGTTTGATGGTGATGGTAACACGTCATAGGTTGATCGAATTAAAAAGCTCAGACGGGATGTACTCCAACTCCATATTTCGCTCCAGCTTAACTTTCTGTGAATCACATTCTCTTCCCAACGTGTCATCTGCCCTTGACGAGAGCATTGGATTATGTGCAACTCCCTCCTTTCAGCCTCACTTCTTTTGCCCTCGAGCTAACCGCTAATCTTCGTTCTCTTTTGGCCATTGTGGAGAAGGGCTTGAATGGGTCACAACCCACTCCTTTCCGGTCGGTTTGCACAGCTCCTACCATATCACGGTGTTCTAATTTTGCGATGATGTTGTCAGTTTCTTCCTCTGCTCTCCATTTTGTGGAAATTTTCACATCAGGTGGGTTGTTTCGTATCTCAGGATCTTTTGATTCTCTCAACATCATTACTGTTCTTACCTTCCCTGCCTTGTAGATCTCTACGACAGATGTGAGAGGTAGTTGTAATGCACCGTTCTTTCTGTACAGTGCTGAGGTATTAATCATGCGGGGCAAACCAAGCCATTTTCTGACAAATACATTGCACTTCCTTTCAATGCACTCAACACGTGATAATGCCACTTCGTAAATGAGTAACAACCAGCTTAGTCGTGGATAGAAACCAAACTGTACGCACCAAACTTTATATTTCCCAGGCAGGCAATTTACACTCATCGACCTTCTTCAGTCCTTCTTCAGCTTTTTTCATAGTCTTCATTCCCCTGCTCCTGTCTGATAGTGTACCAGCATACCACCTCCCCAAACTCTTCACAGGCTCCTTTTTCACAGTTGGCATGATTTCACCAGCAATTCTGAATTTTATTTGTTTTTGACGTCCTTTGACGAACGTGAGACTCCGAGACTTTTTTGCTTTGAAATGCATTCTTGACCAGGTGATAAGTTCATCAAACCTCAGCAACACATTCTGCATTGTTTGTTGGCCTTGTGTCAGCAATGTCACATCATCCATGAAAGCTTTTTGGGGGGGACTGAACTCTGGCTACTTCTTCTGAACAGTCTGCTGATCTAAGTATCATTTCCATGACAAGCACAAACCAAATAACCGATATTGTGCAACCAGCCCCAATCCCCACTTCTAGCCGATGCCAGTCAGTTGTGAAATTTTCTGTTGTAAAGCGCATCCTGAACCTGCTGTAGTAATCTTGCATAACACGCTTGATCTTATCGGGGATATGGAAAAAGTCCATGGCTGTAAAGAGAAGTTCATGCGGCATAGAACCGTATGCATTTGCTAGATCCAACCATACAACATTCAAGTCCTTTTTCTCTCTCTTTGCTGACTGGATGGTGTCCCAAATTGATGGAGCATGTTCAATGCAACCTGGAATTCCTGGAATTCCTGCTTTTTGTACATTTTCATTGATGTATCCATTACTCTGTAAATACTCCGCCGTCCTTCTTGCCAGAATACCCATGTAAATCTTTCCATCCACGTTCAAAATCGAGATTGCTCTGAAATCGCTAATAGCTTCAGAATTTGATTCCTTTGGAAGATATAGGCCTTCAGCGTTACACCAATCATCAACAAGTCCTTCATTTTGCCAGAGTTCCTTCAAGAGCAAAAACAATTTGTACCGCAAGCGACCGCAATATTTGTAGACTTTATATGACACTTCATCTCCCCCTGGTGCACTTTTGGCCCTTGTTTTTTTCACAAAATTGTCAAGTTCTTTCTCCCGGAAACACCCTAACTGAAACGTGACCCATCATTTTCCCTCTCTCTCCATTACTAGTATTCTCTTACTTTATTCTTTGCGTACTTTCTATTCTAAATTGGTATTTGTGTTGTTATCCGTGGTTGCTGCCCTTCAAACACTATCGGACTTTAAATTATAGGAAAATTGAAATAACGAAAAGGGTTAGAAATTGACGAGACGTACAATAAGCAGGGAGCAAGAAATTCTAAAAAATCCATATACTGTTCCCTGTTTATAAAATAATGGTACAAGTTACATATCTTAGAAAGAAGGGAAACCAAAACACAATTACAATTATTACTCATTTTAGATCATAGACTAAATTAATAGACACATGATTCACATAAACTGCATTTTATCCACAAAATGAGGACTTTTAGTTGTATCCAACAAGAACACCCCGTCTTTACACCTATTCTCTTCATCCGTTCATGTCTTATGCTTCACGTCATACCAAACAGGTGTCAATCAAAATCATGAATGAATCAGTCTCTTTTCCGTCTTTACACCTATTCTCTTCATCCGTTCATGTCTTATGCTTCACGTCATACCAAACAGGTGTCAATCAAAATCATGAATGAATCAGTCTCTTTTCCGTCTTTACACCTATTCTCTTCATCCGTTCATGTCTTATGCTTCACGTCATACCAAACAGGTGTCAATCAAAATCATGAATGAATCAGTCCCTTTTCCGTCTTTACACCTATTCTCTTCATCCGTTCATGTCTTATGCTTCACGTCATACCAAACAGGTGTCAATCAAAATCATGAATGAATCAGTCTCTTTTCCGTCTTTACACCTATTCTCTTCATCCGTTCATGTCTTATGCTTCACGTCATACCAAACAGGTGTCAATCAAAATCATGAATGAATCAGTCCCTTTTCCGTCTTTACACCTATTCTCTTCATCCGTTCATGTCTTATGCTTCACGTCATACCAAACAGGTGTCAATCAAAATCATGAATGAATCAGTCCCTTTTCCGTCTTTACACCTATTCTCTTCATCCGTTCATGTCTTATGCTTCACGTCATACCAAACAGGTGTCAATCAAAATCATGAATGAATCAGTCTCTTTTCCGTCTTTACACCTATTCTCTTCATCCGTTCATGTCTTATGCTTCACGTCATACCAAACAGGTGTCAATCAAAATCATGAATGAATCAGTCCCTTTTCCGTCTTTACACCTATTCTCTTCATCCGTTCATGTCTTATGCTTCACGTCATACCAAACAGGTGTCAATCAAAATCATGAATGAATCAGTCCCTTTTCCGTCTTTACACCTATTCTCTTCATCCGTTCATGTCTTATGCTTCACGTCATACCAAACAGGTGTCAATCAAAATCATGAATGAATCAGTCTCTTTTCCGTCTTTACACCTATTCTCTTCATCCGTTCATGTCTTATGCTTCACGTCATACCAAACAGGTGTCAATCAAAATCATGAATGAATCAGTCCCTTTTCCGTCTTTACACCTATTCTCTTCATCCGTTCATGTCTTATGCTTCACGTCATACCAAACAGGTGTCAATCAAAATCATGAATGAATCAGTCCCTTTTCCGTCTTTACACCTATTCTCTTCATCCGTTCATGTCTTATGCTTCACGTCATACCAAACAGGTGTCAATCAAAATCATGAATGAATCAGTCTCTTTTCCGTCTTTACACCTATTCTCTTCATCCGTTCATGTCTTATGCTTCACGTCATACCAAACAGGTGTCAATCAAAATCATGAATGAATCAGTCCCTTTTCCGTCTTTACACCTATTCTCTTCATCCGTTCATGTCTTATGCTTCACGTCATACCAAACAGGTGTCAATCAAAATCATGAATGAATCAGTCCCTTTTCCGTCTTTACACCTATTCTCTTCATCCGTTCATGTCTTATGCTTCACGTCATACCAAACAGGTGTCAATCAAAATCATGAATGAATCAGTCTCTTTTCCGTCTTTACACCTATTCTCTTCATCCGTTCATGTCTTATGCTTCACGTCATACCAAACAGGTGTCAATCAAAATCATGAATGAATCAGTCCCTTTTCCGTCTTTACACCTATTCTCTTCATCCGTTCATGTCTTATGCTTCACGTCATACCAAACAGGTGTCAATCAAAATCATGAATGAATCAGTCCCTTTTCCGTCTTTACACCTATTCTCTTCATCCGTTCATGTCTTATGCTTCACGTCATACCAAACAGGTGTCAATCAAAATCATGAATGAATCAGTCTCTTTTCCGTCTTTACACCTATTCTCTTCATCCGTTCATGTCTTATGCTTCACGTCATACCAAACAGGTGTCAATCAAAATCATGAATGAATCAGTCCCTTTTCCGTCTTTACACCTATTCTCTTCATCCGTTCATGTCTTATGCTTCACGTCATACCAAACAGGTGTCAATCAAAATCATGAATGAATCAGTCCCTTTTCCGTCTTTACACCTATTCTCTTCATCCGTTCATGTCTTATGCTTCACGTCATACCAAACAGGTGTCAATCAAAATCATGAATGAATCAGTCTCTTTTCCGTCTTTACACCTATTCTCTTCATCCGTTCATGTCTTATGCTTCACGTCATACCAAACAGGTGTCAATCAAAATCATGAATGAATCAGTCCCTTTTCCGTCTTTACACCTATTCTCTTCATCCGTTCATGTCTTATGCTTCACGTCATACCAAACAGGTGTCAATCAAAATCATGAACGAATCAGAAGTTTTGAATCAGACATTTTGAAAGAAAACAATCGTTGCAGAAATACTATTTCTTAATATTATACCTGGATTGATAGATTCACAAAATTTAACTTGCGGTGGGCATTGAAAATTAACAAGTTGGGGGATCAATTTGTTCAGACCCGAGAACACATTTATAACGTATGAGCCCATACCATATCATATTGGAAATATGTACGAATAAATAATAAGTAGAAAATTAACATACTATATGAATGGTAGTATGTTGTCATAGCTATTACCGTTTCCGTCAGAATGAAGACAGTGGTGAAGAAATATGATCAGAACCCTTATACTGCTGTTTGGGTCCAATTATATAGTCGAGAAAGCCTTGCATACAAATTGGAATTGTAACAATAGTGTTTCATGTGATATATAAGGTCACCTTGTAGGGTACGAGTCACCGTCGCATGGAAGCATTGTTTGCAAGTGAAAGAAACGTTTATAAGCCATAGGTCGTAGGTCATTATGATGCATTAGAAAATAGCTGCATATAGGTGTAATAGATCATTTGAAATTCAGTTAATGAAGGAGCTTTAAGGAAAAGGATGGAAACGCATAACGACATTATGTCCATGGCTTAGGCTCATTAAGAATTCAAAGTGAAGTAGTATTTAAACTGGAATATTGTCAATAAGGGCCAATGGAAAGACTGCTACAGCCTATACCAATATAAACATGAGTGACTTCAATTTACATTGCCTTGAAAAAGAACACAGAAAAGAAGAAGAATTTGGAAAGTTCTCCTATATAGCCAGTTATACATTGTAGTAAAAAGTCAGGGTGCAGCTGTATGGGTGAATGCTTGTCTTGTCAAGAACGAGCGTGATATATGTATGGTACTTCACTTGCCACTGACTGTACGTCGACACGGAAAAAACTCACGAACTCCTAAGTGGCTCACAGGTTGAAAAACCACTCACGTCAGGTACTGGCTCAATCTACGACGCTTTCGGCTTCGTTTTTCTGTTGAGGTGACCCAATAATGTCAGCTGCTTTCCATGTAACCTAATAATGTTGCAATAGAATATACTGACAAATGTAATTTGTCAGTATATTACATGTTACATAAACAATATTAAATTTAGACATAGTACTTTGTCCATATATGGACCGTCACATATGTTCAGTCGTACACATGTTCAAGTAAAGTTGACTACCCTCACACTGTGTCTCCAACTCTTTGGCATTCTTTCTATTGTGGTGGACTCTGGACGACAATGGTAAATTATTTTCTGACAGGTACTTCGAAATCAGCACGTTGCAACTGGGTTTTAACAATTTCAAATGATTTCAAAACATTATGGAGAATCCTATTGAGCAATTTTCGCTCAGAAGTCACAAAATTGTCAAGGCGACGGTAACTACCACAGTTGGCATGCAGGTATTTAAAATAAGCATTTCAGAAACCATACAAGTAACTGTCACTTCAAATATCCTCGAAAGATGGAATGTCTTCTAAACCAGATTATTCATAGTCACATCCTTCAGACCAGTCCTCCACAAATTTACCCTTACATTATGAACTTTGCTAAATTAAAAAACAAACTCCAATATATTTTGCGTTCTTCAGATTTAAGCCCTTTTATCACACCTGTTTAAATGGAGGTGATATTGTTGTATGCAACATACAACTCTGTTTAACGGAAGTCTTTAAATAACTTATGACAAACCTGTTTACACAAAACAGGCAACAAATCGACTGTTTGGCATAACTCCAAAAGTAGAAATAGATATCACCAACTGCATTTCAATATGAATATGATTCATAAAACACCAAAGCTCAAATATGCCAAAATACAATAAGAATATATCCTGGCTCAACTTGGCAAACTGAGATTCCAATATATTACTAAAATCTTGTTTACGTCTTTTTGATTCTCAAAAAAAACCCAGATATGTTTGCACTCAGCTACTGGCTTAACTCTCTTTGTATTAATTTATTCGAACGACCGGTGTGTTCAGCATGCACTTTTGGCATGGCAAGCCCCCTAGTCATGTTCTTTTCAAAAGCATTTTACAAGAACATTTCAACAGTGTATTTGGCTCAAATCTAAAAACGTCAAAGGTTATTAAGACTCAGCAAAAATATTGATTCTACTACTAATATTATTTATAATATTAATATTAAAATTTAATAATAATTTTACTTTATTGAGGAAGGTAACGACTCTAAAAGTAATAAAAATGTAGATTAATTGTGATGATGGCAAAGATTGTAAAAATTATAGCCATAACGATTTTGATAAAAACCATCCTGCTTCTAATAACCTGACAAAGTTCCCCATATCACATGATGAACTACAACACAGATTTTTATCATGCTTGGCGAAATCACTTTCCCCAGTTGCACACGCACTGAAGTCGTGTGTATAAATTGCTAGTTGAAAACCCCGGTGTTGATAGACATTCAGTTCATAAAACCACAAGTAGCCAAAAGGTACAGCCATAAATACATTGTTTCTCGACCTTTTAAACACAGTAAATTTGGGTCCTTCCCTTTCGTGTTCTGGGCTTAGTTCCGGGCCCATGCCAACACGATTGGTTGGCCTTGTCTATGTGCACACAAGAACTACTTTAGAAGGGGATTTTGGAGGAGTCATGTACGTATTGCTATTCGTAGTGTATTGCATACTTTCTTTTCATCTTTAATAGCTTCCGTCCCCTCTGTTCGGTTCCCTTGTAGATGGCGTTCAGTGAAAGGCAGCATATCCCAATATTTACTAGGAGTTTCATCAACAAAAAAACCATAAAAACAGTGTGTCGTGAATTATCCCTAAAGATTTGATACTGTGAACATAATCATGGAAATCTAAATGACATGAATGAATCTAAAAAACAAAGAATAATATGTTTATACTTCCTGGATTTTATCCAGATAATACTTCACTCGGGAATAAAGCTACTAATCACTGTTATATTGACTTACACGGTTTGAACGAACTTAAACAAATATTAACAAGGCAGGGGAGGAGGTTTCAGGGGCTGAGTAGATGCTTCACTTTCAAGGGCAATATTTTGTTACACTGTACAACTCCATCGTTTAAATTACGCGTGGTTCAGTTATTTTTATTTACCCATATAACCTAAACGACATGTTAAGAAGTCATGTCTAACGATAATAACGGTTGTAGACAAAAATTACTCTTGGTTAACTGCAGAGGGAAGAAAGGAATTAATTTAAAAAAATAAAGCTTGCACTCTTTACACTCAAAAGTGTATATATATACTTAAAATGTATACTATTGCACATTAATTTTGAAAAACATGATCAACGGTTTTGTGGAATACAAATAATTTCTTGTTGGGTTAGGGTTAGGGTTAGGGTTAGGGTTAGGGTTAGGGTTAGGGTTATCCTGTTATTTATCAGCATACCGACTTGACAGAAACATATTTTTTGTTTTGTTCTGACTTGACCAGTTTATCGATGTCTTGATTTATGATGTTTGGGCGTATATAGCAGACTTTCCTTTTTCGAACGTTATTTTTTCGAACTCTATTTTTTCATCGATTTTCAGAATCTCTGGTCACCTTAGACAAGAAAAACCCTTAATTCGAACATCCATAATTTGCGCTATTTCCTGATTTAAACCACTTTTGAAGCCCCTTGGAAGACTTCTCTTCCAAAATCCAAACTCAAAATTTTTTTAAAGAATGAGGCTTTTTACGTTGTGCCGCCGTGTTCTGTCTTCCAGAATACGTGGTCTTAACTACTCTTTATTACAAGTTTCTGTTTCTATTCTCGAAGATTAATCATTTTATAGTGTAATAAAACAGGTAAATACCAAGACTTTAAGCATTAACTTATCTTAGAATTTTGAGGATATATTAAAATATCCTAAAAAATTCTATTGAGGATATATTAAAATATCCTAAAAAATTCTATTGAGGATATATTAAAATATCCTTAAAAATTCTATTGAGGCTTCAAAATGTCAAAACCTCTTTTCCTAGAATAAGTAAAGATTGATTTTCACAGATAATCACTATTTGGTCCAGTATTTTGAGACACACAAATTCAACCTAACATCAACTTTTAACCAGGGTGTCAAGTTAGGGAAATGCTAAAAGATGCACACTACAACCAACATACAATGATATATTTCTTACAGATACCATACTAGACAATGTAACGAGCTGAAAAGCACTATGGCAAATCGTGATATTTACCTACGTCGTTTAACAGGTATAAACTAGATAAAGTGGAACCAAGTAGAGAGTATCATGTTATGAAGTGACAAAAAACCTTTAGAACCAACCTTGCTCACGCTATCTTCTGATTTGTTTAGTTTATTCTGAAAATAGTCTCTGTAGCTAAACACCTATAAATAGAAACATATGAAAAGTTATAAGTCAAAAACTAGAGGTAATCTGAACCATATATATACATATATAAACATATATATACATATATATATACATATATATAACCNAAGCACTATGGCAAATCGTGATATTTACCTACGTCGTTTAACAGGTATAAACTAGATAAAGTGGAACCAAGTAGAGAGTATCATGTTATGAAGTGACAAAAAACCTTTAGAACCAACCTTGCTCACGCTATCTTCTGATTTGTTTAGTTTATTCTGAAAATAGTCTCTGTAGCTAAACACCTATAAATAGAAACATATGAAAAGTTATAAGTCAAAAACTAGAGGTAATCTGAACCATATATATACATATATAAACATATATATACATATATATATACATATATATAACCACCATCATTATCGTTATCACCATGATCAGCTACAGGCTGAAGCTGGTACAATTCCACGCAAGAAAGCCTGAACTGCACAGTAAGTTTTGAATATGTGATTTCTATCTACCCCGGTCGGGTGCAAGTTAATGATCGAGCTGGTTTTGTAAACCACTTCCATCCAGCTTTTTTCGCAACCGATCTCGATGTCTTGGGCTTTCTGCATCAAAATGCCGTACTTTTTCAACCAGAAATTGCCTCTTCTTCTTTCAACGTCCCTACACTGGCTAGCCCGTTGGCGCTGCAATTCTACTACAGAGGCTCTAACTGCAGTAATGGCTCTAATTCGTCACAGGAGTTTTACTGTAATTTTACGCCAGACATGGAGCGGGGTATGATCATGTCATTGTTGTTAGACCTGTTGTCCGTTAGTCTTTCAATTTATTTCATTTCAATCTCACTTTCATCGTTGTTTTATCTAAAAATTTAATATTATTCTCGTAATACATCCCCCATGAGCAAACAACCCCAAATACAGCTACCAACCAACTCGAAAATATTTCTTATCGCCTACAAATAATCTCAAACTAATACTGTACCACAATTTCAAAAATGCAGCCTCTTCCCGGGTTCTAACGGTAATGGAGGCTGACCATAATGGGATCTGACAAAAAAAAACAAAATAAAGATGAAAAACAATAAAAAATGGTTTACCTTCTTGATAAGACCCTTCTTTCGTCCTGCTTCATTGGATAACGTGGCTGCCACTGTATTCTGAAGTAGACCTGCCAGCTCTATAAGTTCCTAAAGCAAAAAAATGACTGCTGAAAAAACTGCAAAAATAAACAACAACAACGAAAAAGGAAAATAATTGCATACAAACTGCATACCAAGTTCATATATTTCCACATAACAAACTAAACATTTATTTGTTCATTTAACTGCAAAAAACTGTCATTAAGTGGTATCATTAAATAGTAATTTAGGCAATTGCCTCCGCTCTTTTTTCAAGTCAATGACTTGATCAATGATATTAATAGCTGTACGTGTTAGAAATTACTAACAAATGGCTAGATAATTGGTGTCGATCCTGTAACAGCTGGTGTCGACTGAGTTAATAGAGATACGTTGGAGTGAGGCTAATGCATAAAATAGTCTGTTTCTATCAGAGCTCTCCAAATTTGGGCAAAAAAAACACATCAGAGTATGTTACACGACAAGACTTCGGTGTGCCAACGTCCTCCGCTTTTCAAATCATAATCCAGAAGCTGAGTTATGCTTGCCTTTTCCCTTTAAATATTGTAGGCATTTGTAGCAATAACTTATCTTCTTTGAAGGTACAATAACAATCAAATCACAGTATTATGGGCCTGTTGAAAGTTTATTTTCTTGAAGGAAGGTGGCTTTTATATCGTTACAAAACCCTACGATATTAAAGGGTAGGTAGCCAATAAAAATATGCAATGCTAACTTAGATTTTGTGAAAATTCTTCCCTCCTGGCGACGCTGAAAGTGATCACTTATCTTTGCCAGGAATCAAGGAAGGGAAGGGAAGCTGTAAATTAAAAAAGCATAAGAACATGACAGTTACGAGAGGATTAAAAACACTAAAGATCAAACGAATCAGGAAAGCTTTGTGGACAGAAGAGCGTTCCAAAAATCGATATACAAAGGAAGAGTTGTATATAAACACAAAAACAAATTCCAGAAATTCCCCCTATAAATGATTCGAAATAAATGGAAAAATTGTAATGGAAATTAATGACCATATTCATTTTCAAATTCTAGTCTTTTGAAAATGTTACTTTAATCGGGTCAATTAATACGTATTAAATAAAATTAAAATATTATAATCTGCCCATTCTAAAACTCTTTGTTCTACCTCTTTACAGGGATGAGATTTGAGTTCTTCTGCAAGGTGCCAGTGTTGCAAAGTATAGCGGGGGATTTAACTTATGTGTTGTAGCATTAAGGGGCGGGGTCCTAAAAAGTTACATGTGTAACATAAGATAACTTACAAATGGCCCCATGTGACCAATATAGACTACAAATAATAACAATAGGTTGAAAATATAGGTCTACGAAATTCAGGTCAGTGAAAGTGTTCTGACAAGAGGTACCATTTTTTCTGATCATTTCTGATCGTTTACATAACTGTTTTTCATACACGTGCTGTGTATATTTTTTTCTGCTCCTCACATCAGTAAAATTTCTTCAGATTGGTCCGATTTTCGAAAAAGAGACAAAGACGAGGCAAAGCGATCAATACATTTTTCAATCTCTTTAGTTTAAAGAATGGATTATCTCTTTTCAAGGTAAAACAGCAGTCAGGCATCAAGTCTAGCTTCTAGCGACATTTCTTCAATGACTTTTAAGTCCTGGTGAAAGCTTTGTCAGTGGTTACCACTTCCACTACCAAGATTATCATGAAACTCTTCCATGTGACCGAAGAATTAATGGACCTTTATGATCAAGCTGCAGCCTTGGGACTGAAAGAATGGGAACATCTTGCTTACAATTTTCTCTATTTTCGTTTTACAATTCAGTTTACAAATAGAGTGATTAAGAAGTTTGTAAATAAGCTAAATACATTACTTGCTCAGGGGGATTTGATTATGCCTGAATTTCTATTTAGCTTTATTTCCCGGGAAACTATCGACTACTTTTCACCAACAGTTATCATGAAGTTATTAAATTCTTTCTCTTTGATCATTTTCCCAATCTGAGCCCCATCAAAGGTCCAAGCCTTCAACTTCTCCACATTAAGTTCTAGGAATGATTTGGAGAGATACTTGAAACAATTTCTATCTTTGTCTAATGCGTGAGCGTACTGTTTCGTAGAACCTATTTTGATATGCAGTGGTACACCTTTGACTCTCTTATCTTGTGGTAAAATGGGCGTTTAGAGTGTTGTATTGGCCCAAAACCTAAGAAAAATGACCTGGTCACCCAAGCCCAGGCTGTAGTAGTTGCCAGTCAATGCAACACAGCTGCTATGACTGCGGAACATCTTCTTCAGTACTGTCCAATGGATGACGCCCTGATGAGCCAGGCCACGGGGAGCTAGGCGTGGCCTGAGGCTGCGGCCTTCGACGAGAGGCTGTACGGCGGCCAGGCGGTACTACAGTGGATAGCATCATTTGTGAGGCAAACTGGCCTCTCCATCTGAAGTGGTGATGGACAACAAAGAAGAAGAATATGCAGTGATGTACGCATGGGTTTTAATAAAGCTGTAGTGACCAAGTGGTTAAATCAACTGCTTAACATGTAAGACATTCCGATTTGACCCTCACCCACATCCCTGGAAGTACCGAGCCCCATTCGTTTCTCATACTACCGTATAGGATACTCCGGGTGTGCACATCTTTTGTATTTAGATTTGAAAGATAACAAAAATCCACAATACGTAAAACAGTAAATTAAAAATTAACGTAAAAAATCAAATAATAAAAGTACCCCTCTTCAATAAAGTGGCTTCAAGCCCTACTTAGGGTAAAAGAAGAAGAAAAAAATAGAAAAAAGCTTAGAATTATCAAAAAAATAAACGGCAATATTGCGAACCATACTTTACACCAGGAACATTGTATGTTGTCACTAAAAGTCAATATCACTTTTTTGAAAGTGATATTAACTTTTGTGATAATATAACGCATCGTTCCCAAATAAGCCATCGAAAACTGGACTGAAGTAGAAGCTACTCGTTTAATACGGATACCAGTAACTCAGAAGACTCTTAAAAATGACCAAGATCTTAAACCAGTTCATGAAGTTCTGACTGACAAAAGCACAGTTGGGCGATGAATTTGTATCCATACGGGAAATATCTACAAAATCTTGATATTAGGTTTCATCTTTGGGCGAAAAAGACCCAAATCATCATTGTCATCTGGGAGCTAATTTAAAACTGGCAAGAGAATTTTAATGGAATACAAAACAGGTAGAATGACTGAATCCAGATTTGGATACTGTTTTTGCGTATATATTTAATGCTGCATACCTGCATCTCTGTCATACTACAGTAACAGTCATCTTCATGATTCTCAGGTTCCTAAAATGTCATTAAAATCCCAAAGCTCGTAGCTTTCTTACCACATGTTCATTGACCAATGGTTTCCAAACAGAGTTTTTGCAGACAATAAGTGGGTTCCAGTCTTTGTCTGCTTCACCAAGTTTCACATGGAAAAATGCATAAAAACTTTTTTTCTCGACGTCAGTAGTTATAAGTCTCTGTTTTCTCGTTGTAACTTTTCACATAAGTAACAGCAAGAGTCAGAATTATTGATACATTTCCTCCTCTGACTGGCCATTTTTCTTCACAACAACAATTTTTTTTCCGCAACTCTCCGATTAAGACAGCACGATTTTCAACAACAAATAACTTCTTAACATTTGATGAGACACAAAGATCACAAAAGACTCACCCTTCTCTTGGAATGTTATCCAAGAATCAATTTCTTATATTACCAACCAAGAAAATTCTCTAATCTCTTCTTAATTTCGAATAGCATTGAAATTAAAATCTCTAATAACTCTTCAACATAATAGCTCTACATCCATGTACATTAACCACGTTCATACCGTCATATCTAGTCTGTGTAAAGCATATAAACTTTATGATACATAAATCAATAAGTGTACGGGAGGAGCCGTGGCTTAGTGGTTTGTGCAACTGCACCGTAACCAAGAATTCCGGGTTCGATTCCCCGAGCGGGCGACTTTGGAATTTCACAAAAAAAAAGCCATTGGTTGGTGTCAGGAAGGGCATCCGGGCAAGAATTTCCTCACTGCCAAAACAAATGCCCTGTGAAGGGCACCGTTTGAACCCCAGTTACTGGGGGGAAATGACGTTAAA
>RDPX01000304.1:792070-804206 GCA_003991215.1 Morbakka virulenta
ATACAAAAAATAAGATAAAAAAATATAAAAAAAGTATGGTAACTAAATATAAAAAAAATATGAAAAACAAATAAATATAAAAAGTGGTAACTAAATATACAAAAAATATGTTAACTAAATATATATAAAATGTAACTAAATATACAAAAAATATGGTAACTAAATATATATAAAATGTGGTAACTAAATATACAAAAAATATGGTAACTAAATATATATAAAATGTGGTAACTAAATATACAAAAAATATGTTAACTAAATATATATAAAATGTGGTAACTAAATATACAAAAAATATGGTAACTAAATATATATAAAATGTGGTAACTAAATATACAAAAAATATGTTAACTAAATATATATAAAATGTGGTAACTAAATATTCAAAAAATATGGTAACTAAATACATTAAAAATTATAATTAAATACAAAAAAATGATATCTATTCCTTAGTACTTTTTTTCTTATCTACAACTTCTTTAACTCATTAAAATGTCATTTTTCACATTTGTGGTAATTATACTGCACATAAAAATTAATGTCTGTGAAAAAACACATATTGTGTGTTGCCTAAAGAATGAAATGCAAGAAACATGTCACATTGAAACTGTAGTTGTTTTTCTTTGCTTATGTACTTATTATTCCATAATTACTGTATTAACCATTATCTCTAAAAACACAGAGCACTCAACATGATTGTTGTTCATAGACATACAAATTATATACATATATAATATATATATATATATATATATAAATAAACAAATAATATGGATCAATTTTATTTATCCTTCAAACATGTGGCACCTAGATTTAATTCAAAGATATCCTGTCAAGTAATCAAAAAACATTTCAATGTACCATTAAACTAACTCACCTCTTCCTAATTTCAACAGTCTTTTTCCTATAAGTATCCACAAGAGATAACATATGGTTTGCAGAGCTTTCTTTTAAGGAAGCAATTTTTCCACAAAATTCCCCTGCTATAAACACAAAATAAAAATGAATAAAATGTGTGTAGCTACATCCTGTTTGGACACAACTTAATCATCACCTGTCAAACAATGACACAAAACACAAAAAACAATTTTTAATCCTATTAATGGATTTGCTACTACAAAGCACAAATTGTCAAAGCTAAATACCAACCAATTTAAAGTGATTTAAGTAATAATTAAAATTCTAAATGTTGGGAAAACCCAACAAAATAAAAATTTAATAACTATAAAATTTAATGGTTTAACTACTAATATTACTACTACTACTATTATTACTACTACTACTGCCACTACTATTACTACTACTACTACTATTACTACTGCTACTATTACTACTATTACTACTACTACTACAATACTATTACCATAAGTACTACAATAAATATTTCAGATTTTCTATGCTGTTTTGTACCTTTCTTGCTTTTATCAGGATTAGATGTTATGGTAACAATACCCCACAAAAAGTAAAAGTACAATTTTTTCTGACATCTGATAAGAATAAACAAAATACATTGAGCTTTGAAAGAAGGAAAGATTTTTGAAAGTGAGAAAGATGAAGGCAAAGAACATTATGGGTAAATAATATTATCAAATGGACTGGTGTTAACTATTCTGATGTGATAAGAATTGCACAGGATAGACTAAGATTGAGGGCTGTTATCTATCTAGCTATTTGCCTACCTACCTATCTCTATACCTCTTTGTCTTTCTATGTATGTATGTATGTATGTATGTATGTATGTATGTATGTATGTATGTATGTATGTATGTATGTATGTATGTATGTATGCATCTTTCTATCAATCCATCCATCTATCTATCTATCTATCTATCTATCTGTCTATCCATCTATCTATCTATCTATCCATCTATCCATTTATCTCTCTCTCTCTCTCTCTCTCTCTCTCTCTATATATATATATATATATATATATAAATATAATAAAATATATATATATAAAATATATATAAAGTCTAACTTTACAGTACTCATAGTTTTTCTTACTCGTACATCTGATTATATGATAGCTCCTACGTTTTAATGCGGTAGAGCACTGTTGTTGATGACATTTCATATGCATTTGTTAATATATATATATATATATACACACACATATGATATGCTTCTCTTGCAATTGTGATGCAATTTTTATTGCATCATAATTGCAAGAGAAGCATATTGAAAAGAAAAGACTTTATTTCACCTTGGGTATCTGGTGAAAGTTTTGATAGAGTTCCTCAGAATGTAGTCAAAGATGGCATAAGGAAACTTTGCATTGTTTTGATAATAAAAAAGTGATGACTGTGTATAAAAAGAGCAGCAGTACAGTTACAGCCGACAACTACGGCTGAAGAAAATGAAAGCTGGTGGGCACCAAGGATCTATACCAGGTCCACTATAGTCTACTCTGGGAAACGAACCATGTTGACTGTCTGGTTAACAACTGCATGCAGTTCAGAGAAACCAAGAAAAGATCTTCTGCTTGTGGTATAGAATGTAAACAATCAAGTGTTAATAAAGGCCATAGTTTGGTACTGATGAGGAACCTGTATTAATATTAGGTAGATAACCATGTGGCTTATCTAGAAAGAGTACTGGTGTGAAACCAATGTAAACCACTTGTTGTAGCCAATGTGTGCATAAACAATGCAGAGAACTAAAATGGACACTAAATGCATTTTCAATTTTAAGTGTGGTTATGGATTAAATGAAAATATAGCCAGAGAGGCCAGAAAACAACACTGAAAAGCCTATGTGATACTGTCACCTTGCTTACCATCTACACAGAATAAACTCTAAGCTACTATTCCCCTCAAACTGAATTCCCATAAAAACTAGAAAAAGTAGGATGGTACCCAGCTTGGATGATTTCTCCCCAATATTAAAGATTGCAAACCTTCCGCTGCAACTGCTGCCAGTTACACTTTTTAGGTAGAATGGAGACACCACTGACACAGACTACCTCTGTTAATGTCCAAGTTGTTAATGTCACCTGTGCTTCATCAGTACTGTTCAATTTGTAGCTTGAAGCATTGTTATAACTGGTGTTTGGTGAGTCATAGTTAACTACAAGCTGAGAAGAACATTGATTGTACACAACCTGAAGAGGACAACATTCATATCAAGGTATGAGTATACACTAATTGACACAAGTCTCAAATGATCTCATTTTTCATGTTCAAAGTCTTCCTTTGCCTTGCAGTATCCACCCTACAATGTAATGATAATCATGCCCAGGTCATTTCAACCAATCACTACAAAAAAAGATGTCAGAAAATAGACTACCAATAGCTAAATGTGAATGTCCTTGGATAAAATTTACCTTGAACCTAACTCCAGACTACATCAAATGTAGCAAATGTTAACACCCAAAAGAAGTAAGTGGAACTACAAAGAAGATCTTGGAAATGGTAATTATAAAGCTGTGGATCAGTTTTGCTAGCTTGCTGATTTGTTGACTGCAAGCAGTGGCACCAAGCCAATCTCCATTATGTGAGTTAGGTCAGGGTAAAAGAATTTTGGGCATTCACACCTCTTCTGACATTTTGGGTGTTTTCGCATATAATGAAAGAAAAGCTTTTTACAGCTTGTTTCAAAAGTGCTATGCTGTCTAGCAGTGAAATGTGGCCTGAAAAGAAAAAAGAAAGTTTACAAGGATGCAGTTGGTAATATGGATTTGAAATGCTGAGTTTCAGGGGCAGCAGGCCTTTTCAAGAACTAATTGAGCGATTGGGATCAAAAGGTGCTGTGTGTCCCAGATGGTTTAGCCAATTAGGGAGAGAATAGGTAGTGACAATTGGTTCATTAAGTGTTGAAATTTAAAGACAGAACATCCTAGACAGGTAGAAAGACTACATCAATATTGGTGGAGGGGAGGGGGGAGTTATTAGAGGCATACATAGGTCAAGATTGGAAAAAGGATGATAAACAAAGAAAATGATAATGGTAAACAACACCTTTAGAATGAGTAATTAAAGAGGCTTCTATGGTGGTCTGTCCAAGATCTTAAAAACAATTACACAAAAATGTGGATTTTGCCTGGCTGAATAGAGTTAGTGGAAAGTTAGGCTTCATTTTGATGACAATTTTCCTTTGAAAAGGGTAGCATCTAGCATCAGCTGGTATACTTCACCCTGTACCCTTAGTAATCCCCCAAAATAGGAATGGTTCTTAAAAGTAATACTTGAAATGGTATCCTTAGTAATTCCCAAAAATGGGAATGGTTCTTGGCAGTATTACTTGAAATGGAATTCTTAGTAATCCCCCAAAATGGGAATGGTTCTTGAAGGTAATACTTGAAATGGAATCCTTAGTAATCCCCCCAAAATGGAAATGGTTCTTGAAAGTAATACTTGAAATGGAATCCTTAGTAATCCCCCAAAATGGGAATGGTTCTTGGCAGTAATACTTGAAATAGAATCCTTAGTAATCCCCCAAAATGGGAATGGTTCTTGGCAGTAATACTTGAAATGGAATCCTTAGTAATCCCCCAAAATGGGAATGGTTCTTGGCAGTATTACTTGAAATGGAATTCTTAGTAATCCCCCAAAATGGGAATGGTTCTTGAAGGTAATACTTGAAATGGAATCCTTAGTAATCCCCCCAAAATGGAAATGGTTCTTGAAAGTAATACTTGAAATGGAATCCTTAGTAATCCCCCAAAAATGGGAATGGTTCTTGGATGTAATACTTGAAATGTTCCATCCCTTGTGTCAGTTGGGGTTTGATGGCACCTCCCCACTCGTATCTCTTGGTAGCTATGGCGATCCACCTACATAAAGATCACTAATTAAGAACATTTGGAATTCCTGGCTTAACATCCTTTCCAAATAGTTCTCATTTGCCATGGGTTTTTACCACTATGGTGCAGCTGCTAATAGGCCTTATTCATTGCTTGATTTTTAAGACTAGATAATGTAGCTCAGCAAATAAAAAACGTTTTTCCTTTTCTGAAGGTACTGGCTTATCGACCAACTCTTCAAAACTTTCATCTCCGTATCTGGGTTTGGGTTAGGATTCAAAAGACCAGTACATCCGGTCGGTGTTTTTGTTTTAGATATACAGTAGTGGGGGTGAGCACTTATACAAAAGATACCCAAATCTTTTTCTGTTAAAGCTTATTTCAAATCAATAATTAAATAGCTTCCGGCAATTTAACCTGTCGGACGTAGTTTTCGGATTAATAGCTGTAATTGGATAAAATGAGGTGGTCTAAAGTTCATTTGTTTCCGGGTTAGTCAATATACTTTCGTGTTACTGCATGTTTGAATTTTAACAAATTTAAAAGTTGTGATTTACTAATAACTAAACAATGCTGATGGAGAGGGCAGAGAGTGTACTTTCTTTTTAACCTTGCGGCCTTGAAGCCCTTGTGAAGAGGGTTCAAATGGCGCACTGTCAACAATCATCGATCATTAAATACAGTGATTTTTTTTATTTATCCAATCTTTAGATTCCCTAAGAAAATTTCTTTGATCAATTTGATGTTAACATTATGAAATTCAGGGCCAATGTATTATTTGTGAGTCAATTAATCAGCACTGAAATCGCAGAAACAATCCGCGAATAAGATTACAGGGTTGTGTTTGTCAAATTGATGCAAGGAAAACGAAATGAGAAGTTTTGACCATTTACAACTGTTATTATTATTATTATTATTATTTTTATTATTATTATTGGTTGTTCAACAGATTTTTGCTGGTATTCCCACCAACCCCCCACCCCCCACCCCCTCACTGCTATCCGTTGAGTACTTTCTTTAAGATGCTGACTGATCCAAGCAAAGCAGTTTAACGTAAATTGTCCAACTGCTCATTTCTTTTTAAAATTGTTTACACTCTGTTGAAAAGTAAACAAGTAGGCAAGAATGCCGAGTGGATGCTTTATTTGTTAACACCCACTCCATTGATATTTCAAAATTGTTTTCAAAACTGAATACAAATCTCTGTTAGGTTAGTGGCAGGGGAACTTATTCTTAATAATCTGGTATACCTTTTCTGTCGATAAAGATTTGCCATTGCAAATGTTCTGTGACAAACAGAGTTGAAGTCACACCGAGCGTTAAATATGTCAGGAATTTATGGCAATGGATTAAGTCAAGAAAACATGTCAGATGTGGATTATCAACGGAAGTCAAAATAAAAAACATTTGTCAATATTTCTAAGTGTTTAAAAAGTTTTCTGCAATACTTACCAGTACTTGCTAGCTTTGTTAGACTGAAAATGTGTGTTTTGTGGCTGTCGTTAATTGCTGGTGCAACGAGATTTCTGTAAAAGCATTCCTGGGCCATATCTAACAATTTATTTTCAAACAAGAAGCTGAGTGCTACGAGAAAACCAAACTCCAGGAAAATGAAATCACGGTCGATATTTCGTTGACGTTACAAACATTGAAACGCCAATTCATAGAACATCCACTCAGAAAAAAAAAGTAAATAAATTGTAATACTGATTCAGTATTTCAATGAGAAGTAACCCAAACATAACTCACTCCATACCATAAATATGTGGCTGGTTCTCGCACTCTGGGATGGCATCAAGACAATAACCTAATATTGTTTCCTGGCTGAGCAAACAGTTTGATGTCTGATAATGACCATGTCACCCAAAAAAGAAATATAAAAGCTTCCTAGGTAACGTTTTCGTGTGCTAACTGGTGATCTTTACCAGGTTTTACCATCCAAAATGATTCAACCTTCCAAATGCTTTTTCTTCTGTTTGGATCTCATTGGATAATAATAGTTCACGCTATTTCTTTCACTGCATTGGATGCTATGAAAGTCTCGCTCTCAAAATAAGGTTACTCATTAAGCTAATTTGGTGATCAAAGAGGAACCAAGTTGATTCGAAAGGAAAGGCCAGGGACCACATGTTTATTACGTTCGCATGAAATTGGCCATTTTCAACCCCCCTGTTCGCACCTGTACTCAGGCAAGTACCCCGCCCTCCATGTAAACGTAAATTATACTATTTTTGACCGTTGTTGGTAGTTGCCATTTCGATAAATAACTTTAAAATTATGTCATTGATTCTTCTTTAAAAGAAGCTCATGTGCTTAAATTCGAAAAGTAAAAAATTCAAGCAATTATAATTCGATACAAGCCCAATACAAACGAAAGTAATTCCATGAAAACAAACAATAAATCTGTAAATACAGATAAGAATAATTACATCTGCACACCTGTCTTTCGCTGTCACTACTTTGCGAAAACTGTAAGCAAAATTTTTTTTATGTGAACGTTCTCGCCTTGTGAACGCCATTCCCACTGTTAGCTTTTGTTCGCTTTTTAGGATACCCCTCACCCCTCAGTGCGAACGTAATAAATGGATGGCCCCTTACTTAAAGGAGATGGAGGTGAAAGAAGCAAGCAAAACAATGAGACGAGGGATAGAAATTGTAGATGTGTGTAACAATCTTGGAAGGAACAACAAATGTTTGTGCGGAGATAAAAAAAACACAACAGAATACATGATTGAATGCAGAAAAGAATTAAAAGAAGGAAGGATTAAAGTAGAATGGCTCAGTGAAACAAGCAACTTAGAAAAAGTCAGAAAAGTCAACAGCTTCATAGAAGCAGTAATCGAATCAAGAAGAAAAAAAAAAATTAGAAAAGGAAAAAAGTAAAAAAAAGTCCTGCACTCAATATAGAAATTACTCTGTGCAGGTGGTTGCTGGAAACAACAACGAGAGGCAATTTAAATATTCAAAGATTTAAATGTTAGTCATTTAAAACAATCAGGTTAAGGTTAGACAGTATCAAACCTTTTTGGCCTTTTAGCTAAGATCAAGTGTAGAGTTCTGGTCTCTCCTTGGCCAGTGCTGCGGCTATATGGCCCAACCATGCAGGGTAGGTGACCTCTAGATGATTGAGTACTGGCTGAAGACCAACCCAAGAGGAAGGGTCTTCCCACGACGAGTCCTGGAGGGGGGTGCATTTTTTTGTCTTGCGTCTTGTATTTTTTGTTGTATTGCGTGCTTTCTGTCCCACTTTTGCTTGATCTGTTGCTTCCTTTCGGGCCTTTCAAAGATGAGAACCTGTGAATGACAAATTTTCTGCCCGTTTTGTTTCCGTGGAAAAGAGTCGTGATCACTGTCTACTAACCTTTAATAAAAGTACCAAGGCCTTGGACTACGAGTTTTGCCCTCCCCTCCACCCTTCCATGAAGAACGACAAAGTAACGGATTTTTTGGCAGCTCAGATTACCATGAAAAACTGCAGGAACTTTTAAAACCAAGTTCAATTTTTTTTCAGCCTTGTTCGACAGGGTACTAGCCAGGAAAGAAGAGAACAAAAACTGGGCTTCATTTCACAACTTGGGATTTTGTAAGTCTTGATGAACGAAAAGAATTTATTCAAATTAAATAAAAAGTGATAGTCCCAAAACATAGATAATCCCTTGCCATTATTTTGTAAGTCAGCGAGCTTGCTTAGCTTAGAGGTTTATGTTCATTTCTGTCGAGTCTACTTCGCATTGAGGAACTATTCAACTTAACATATTAAGATCCTCTCTTTAGAACGAGCTTTTATTCTATTGTATAATTTAGTACAATTGAATTTTGTAATAATTTAATTATTGTGTAATTGTATAATTTATTTTATTTATTTTATTTGCAATTGGAAAAAATGGGTTTTATTTCATTGTATAATTTAGTTTAATTTATTATATAGTGACATATATAACATATATAACCTCAACGAACAGTTGAGGACAGAACCAGACGGAGGAAGGTTGTTTCTACATCATCGATGTCATAGGAAAGGTGAACGTGAATGATATAAATATTGTATAATTAAGTAAAATTGTATTTTGCAATTATTTAACTACTATTGTGTAAGTGTATAACTTATTAGCATTGTCTCACCAAACAGAAGGTACCTGTCCATAACACTGTAAACTTCTATAAACCCAAGTGTCCATGAATGCATGAACTTATCCTTTTTCCCAGCTAAAGAAGGGAAAGTTTAGTGCTACATTGGATGCTACATTGGACATAAGATAACTAAAAACGCGATATTTTGGGTTTAAAAATTCTTCAATGCCTGAATACTACTACAGGCTTATATTACTTTATTATTTATCTCCCAGTGTAGCATAAGCTGCACATAACCCCCATAGTTTACCTTCATTACTACATCGATCTGTCTTCTTCCAAATTAATGGGGGAAAAAAAGGTCAAGGTTTTTGTCAGCTGACTGTTCACCTCAGAATTGAATTTACCGACCTGATACTGAACCGAATTACCGCTTAAAGATACAGCATTCAATTCAGAAAAGAGAGTCTGGCCAGTTTTAGTTTCTATTATCCTTTCTAGCGCTAATAGCAGAAACTCTGCATTAAAAAGGTGTGGCTTTGCTGTTTTTTGTTATAATCTGGGAGTCCTTTCTCCACCTGTATTTGTAGATTTAAGAAAGATAGTGAAACATAAGTTTTTTCTCAAAGCTTCGTGTAATCTGTTTTTACTTTACTTGGGTGCATCTTTGTCAAGATGGTCAGATTTATATCTGATCGACTGATGAAGAACTTCTTGATGTCACAAATAAAATCATATTAATTTGGGTTTTCTTGTAGTACTCGTCTCGACAAAAGCACCCAACCACGAAAACAAACAAACAAAAAAAGAGAATAAGGACATATTTACACTTTGTGACAGGAGGGCGAAAACAAACCGAAAGCGACAGTTGGAAACGATTTGGAAAGGCAAAAAAGTAAAAATAATGTGTGGACAGGACTGCATTTAATCCAGTGTCTATGGCCATCATTGCCAAAGGCTCTTCTAACTGAGCTATCTGCGCTTCTCTTCACCCAGATCATTTTTGAAAACATACCTTTGAATTGATTATATTGTTTTCACAATTGGCTTGTAACTCATGCATGTTGAGGTACGGTGATCTGACGTTGGAAGGGAAGTCATAGTTTTGTTTAAAGTTCAGTTGGTAAAGGACGTGAATATGATAGTTATACGCAGTGGTTCGAGTCCAGTTCGATGTTCACATATTTTTCAATCTTCTATAAAAGCCCTCTATAAAATCTTTCGGTCAAAAAAGAGTAGATAACATAAAGTGATTTTGATAGCCGTTAGTGGTCCTAAGTGAAGGCAGACTTGGCTTTATCAGTTACTTTGAGCTGTTTTATTTCGAAGTTTTAATCGCATTAGCGGCTCAGCAACAAATTATGTGCTATGGCTAGTTCACATGGTCGTAAGTGACCTTGTGCTGCCGTTTTGACCGATTCCGCATAGCAGACGAATTTTGTATTTAACACGTAAACAGGTACTGTTTTTTTCTCTTCTTCTTCTTCCAAGGTGCCAACTTGAAACAAGCTTAAGCGGACCACTTTGCATTGAGATGCGCGGCCATCGTTCGCAGTCTCGAGCGGAATCCCATAGTGGAATGATGATTTACGCATTTAAAGATCTTCAATTTTGTTTTTAATAAATGTGTTGATTTAGGTATTGTTCCATATTTTATATTGGTTCAAATATCTAAATTTAGAGTAATCCTACTGTTAAGAAAATATAATTTTTATATAGGAAGGATCGCATAAGTGTAAAAAAGTCTTACCTAGAGTTAATGGCCAATGTCGTAAGCTGTGAACTGTTCTTAAATATTTTCTCTAATTATCTGTTGTGGTTTGTGGAGTTGCACCGTAACCAAGAGGTTCCGGGTTCAATTCCCCGAGCGGGCGAAGAGAATTTGAAACTTTACAAAAGAAAAAGCCATTGATTGGCGGCAGGAAGGACATCCGGCCAAGAAATTCCTCACTGCCAAAACAAAGTCCCACTAAAGGGCGCCGTCTGAGCCTTAACTGCTGGGGAAAGATGACGTTAAAACCAAAACAAAAATATGTGACTGAGTTTTGTTTAATCAATGGTTCTCTTATGGAGTAAGTTACTTTTACTCTAAACAAGATTTTTAGTTAAGTATACAAAACATACTAAAATATTTCTAGTGAGGTTGTCATCTGGAGGGGTTAAGTCGGTCCCATTAGTAGACGGGAATCTTTAATCTTGAATGCTAGCCTCTCCAAAGATGACGTCACGATAAAAATAATGGCAGTTGTCTTTGAGCGAAAACGTCAAATCAAGATGTTAAAAAGAACGGCACACTTTTCTCTAAGCCATATTCTGTTATTACTTAACCCAGTGACCTCATAAAACATGAACTATTGAGCAACTATTGGCAATATTAGAGAAAAAAATCTCATAAACAAAGAGCAAAGTTATGTACGCTGGATTTAGACAACACTACCCACTCCCTGGATAACATCAGAGAAGGCCCCCAATGTATCAATCACTTTGTAGTTGATCATACATCAATCCAGTACAACCTATATGGATTCAAACTACCTATAACTGTAAAGAAACAGGAAGATCAAATGTATGGACCTGAAGTCCCTCCCAAGTCACTCAACAAATTTGTTGCGACCGCATGGGGGATTCCCTACAGTTTTTTGAAAACGCGAGTGTCATGCAAATGTTTACTTTTCCCCTGAGATTAAGAAATGTAAACGTGTGTTGATGGTTAAAAGAATTAACTTTTTTGAGTTCTGTCGATAATCTAATGTAAGTCTTGCTGAATTTTTCCGTAATGACAAATCTAATCTTGCATTTAACCCATATTCTCTCAAGTATATCCCCCTAACTTCTTTTATTACCAAAATTGGTGTAAATATCCGCCTTAGTCTAGAATAAATGTGTAAAAAGTTTGATTGCAATCCTTTGATGGGAAAGGTGTCTTTTAGCTATGTCTACTTTTGTAGACATTGGTAGGATCTGTTAGAAAAAGCAAGTGTGAAAACGCAATTGAAAACAACTTATTATGTTTTACATTGATGATCTTTGCATCTTTTCAAGCTATTTAAAATGCTGCAATCATAAAATGAGACAGTCTAGAAGTCAATTCAGCTGTTTTTGCATAATTAATTTTTCATGATAGAGCTGAAAGCAAAGCTTGACATGCATGCTCTTCTTGCACTTATAGCACCTATTTCGGCAACTTCGCCGGCAGACAACACACTTTCTTACAGGACCAGACTCTGGATAGTGGCCAGTGTTGTCAGATCGCACTTCAATTGGAACGTCGTGAGAAGGACCAGATCTAGAATCAGCTGATGGTCGTGGGGTGGTCCTCTTTAC
>RDPX01000304.1:804291-847169 GCA_003991215.1 Morbakka virulenta
AGAAGCTTTGCCTGTGCATTCTTTTCTTGGTCGGAAGGAGACACAATGCTGTCAATGTGGGATTTCGTCCATTTAGGAGTAGTTTTCTTGACAACTTTCTTTCGTTTTCTTTTTCCACAAGACTGAATTGAAGACACATTTTCATCTGAATTATCCAAGTTATCATCATCTTCACTAGCACCATACTCGACTAACTCAAGCTGTACCAATTCTCAATACACCAGCGTCCACATCTATTCATACTGGAAAGCCCCTTGAAATTGATATTAATCATAACAATAGTCCTATTAGTCATAACACCATTTACATAACTAAGTGTTAAGTAGTCTAAACTAGAATCGACAGGAAATATCAATATGAGTCTCAATTTTGCAAATCTGAAATATGCTAACACTTCCTACCAATGTCTACAATTGTAGACTTCAAAATTTATTGACATGAACTTTTTGTGTAACGTTCAATAACAAAATAAAAGTATGTTTATTAGATAGAATCACCCTTGTAAAGTGTAAATACAAACTTTAAAACCGTCTTTACTGCCGGCTACCTCGCCGACACAGCAAAGTGCAGAACGTGGTTGGCATTTCAGATTTTTTTAAAAATTGGCACACTTCTTATATCTTATACTGACACATTGTACCAAACTAAATATCAGTTTATAGCTCATCTTGCCTATCATCTATCCTAAAATAACGAGGGACATAATTTAATGGCAAATATGCTCCAAGTGTCTATAAAACAAGCATTGGATTACAAGTCTACTTTTGTAGATATTGGGAGAATTTGGGTTAAAAAGGCTTTTGTTTTAGGGGGTCACGTAAGCATATCTTTCACAAGGGGTGCATGTTCGAGAACAAATTTTAACAACTCCCCCCCCTTAAATAGAATGACCCAGAATTCAAACCCCACGCGTAGAATGACACAAGATGCAAACCACCAGGGATAATGTTTTTAGTACTGCGTGGTCACCATTTAAAGAGGTTTTAAGCCTGCCATGTCCCACTCGTAGGCGGTTCAGTGCTCTCCATGTGGGCCAAGTCTGGTACCTTTTGGTAACTTTTGGATCTGATACCAGATGCAAAAGTTTCTGTGGGTTCGATTCCTTTCGACTGTCAGGTTCGTCCCTTGTCACCGAGGGCATCCCATCGCTCACACCACATGTGATCGAGTTTCTTCGCATGGGCGGACCGCAACCAAATAGGGCATGAATATTTTCCAGCTGAAAAGCAGAGTGTAAAGACAGATACCCTCACTGTTGTGCCAACTTAGAGCTCGTTAGCTGGCGTATCAAGTTATTCTTCGTGTGCACTTTTCTCTTCAGGTTGGTAATGTGCTCCTTGAAGGTGAATGGCCGATCTAGTGTCACTCCCAGGTACACTGGATGTTTCTCATTCTGGAGGTTCTGCCCATCCTACTTGATGCTGAGTTTGTGATCAGCGAAGTGGTTATTAAGGTGAAAGGAGCAGATTTGTGTCTTCGCGGGGTTTGGCCTGAGATGATTTTCCCTGTACTAGATTGACATCTGCACGAAAGCAGATTCAAGGATCTTTTCAGTTGATCGAAAATCGTGCTGCTGAGTTGTAAAACACAGGTCATCTGCATAGATAAACCTCTGGTAGTGGGCAGGTTTGGGCTGATCATTGGTGAAGAGGTTGAACAATGAAAGCCCCCAAACGCTACCTTAGGATAGACTGTTTTTTTGGAGATACCATTTGCTTTTTTGTTCGTCCAGTGTCACGTAAAATCTCCGGTTCTCCAGCAAGCTTCTGATTACTCGGCAGAGTTGGCTGTCCTGTGTAAGCTCGAATATCTTGCGAATCATGGCTCTATGTTGGATGGTGTCGTAAACTGCAGTGAGATCGACGAACACGGCTCCTGTAATTCGCTTTTCCTGAAACGCGTCTTCGATATGCTGCATGAGGCTGAGCAGTTGGTCGACGCATGATCTCCCAGGCCGGAATCCTGCCTGGTCACTGTTGAGGTTCTCCTCGATCAAGGGACTAAGTCGATGTGGAAGGATCCTTTCAAATAGCTAGTAGGTGATGCAGACCAAGGAAATGGGTCTGTAGCTTTTGGGGGAGCCCGGATCCTTATTGGGTTTCAGTATTGCGACTACTTTGGCTCTTCTCCAGAGATTTAGGATTTTGGCGGTGCTCAGACAGTTGTTTTACAACTTCAGTAGCCAGGACTTATCTCAAGCTCCAAATTGCAACAGCATCTCCGTCAGGATGTCGTCAGGGCCGAGGGCTTTGCCGGTCTTCATTTGTTTTAAGGAAACTTCCAGTTCATTGAGCTCACAGATCGGGTTGTGTAAGACAGGCTTTCACTTTCTGGTAGTGCTGTAGCATTGTGTCTGCACTGCTTTTCTCATTTTGTACGAGTTGGCTTGCTACCTGGTTTGGTGTGACGTTGGTGCTTCTGAAAGGGCTTATTTTGTCTCCATTTAGCTTCTTGGTGGTTGCCCATGCTTTCTTGTTGTTCATTGACATGTTCGTGTTTTCTATTATAGTCTGTCACGACCTCCGTCTCTCTGTCCCTACGGCTTCCAGGAGGGAGTTTTCTAGCTAGATTGTCTCATCTGAGAATGGATTATCCTGGAATTTTGCTTCATAGAAGGAGAGCAGAATCACAGTCTTGTCTGTAAGTCCAGTGATGTACCTCTTTCTGCAGCCCTATAGTATAGAGGCCTTAACGGGGTGTCTACTCAGCTACCGAGAGTATATGAACTGACAAATTACATATGCGTACTTGGAGAACGACACGTCTAATACAAAGTACAGAGGAGACTGCCCACGTGATGCAATATGTTTGGATGAAACTGTATTTATCTCTTATTCCACTGACCTTTTTCAAAGAAAAATTTAAATGAGTTGGTCGTAAAACCCGATCTAAACGTATCAAAATAGTACTTGTCTTATTATATTCACAAATTGTGATCGGCAACCAAATTGCATGGACAAATTCACCAAATCCTTTTCGGCTGGTCAAGCGGTACCTAACTATTTTTAAAATTAAGTGCTATATTCGACAGAAATTTCCAGATCGCAATTAAAAGCTCCACAAGGATAATATCTTAACACAATATTATTTTTCAGGTCTTCAATAGCACTGATCAAAAAAACAAATTTTTTTATCTGATGAAGGGAATATGCGAACTAATTTTTAACATTTTTATGGTGCTAGTTCTGAAAAGAAAACCTCTTTCCATTATTAGGTTTAGCTGTTTTGGTATGGGATCTGGCCAAAAATGGGATTTTTCCCAAAATTTTCCTTATTTTGAGGTAAAATTGAATGCTAATCGACACATTCAATTGTAACAGAAACTAAGGATTTCAAACAGAAACTACTTTACAACTACCATTTCATGACAGAATAAAACTATTAGAAGCAGGAAAGCAAGTCCTCTGGAAAGCAAGTCCTCTCTTCTCCTTGTCCACCACTGTTAATGTCTCAGTTGGCTGCAATGTGTCCAAATGTCTGTGAAGAAAATGAACTTTGATGCTCTTATTGACACCGATATATCAGCAATGTGCCAACATCTTGTCTACTAGCTCCCTGCAGTTTTCACAACAGCAACAAAAGAATTAACAACAAAGAATTCAACCCATCCATTGAATTCGCAGATTTTCCTCCTTCATTAGTTTGCTGATGCCAGGACCAACTCCTTCTTTGAAATTTTGTGAGAAAAATCGAGAAAAGGTTTTACAAATATATTGAAAGCAATTACCTTCATTAATGACCGCTTGTGCAACTTGTTTCATCAGTTCCAACTTTGTGTGGAGGGAAGATGATTTTGTCTTTTGGAATAAGTGTTACACTTACGACTTTTTGACCAACTTTCATTTCTTTTCGAGGCGCCCAGTCCTTTCTTTTTAACTGTTGATCTCCGTTTATATTCTCGCACTCATACACAAAAAAAGCATGCGGATGTCCTGTAGCCAAATTGTTGACCAAGTAAGAAGGTGACGATTTCATTAATGACCGCTTGTGCAACTTGTTTCATCAGTTCCAACTTTGTGTGGAGGGAAGATGATTTTGTCTTTTGGAATAAGTGTTACACTTACGACTTTTTGACCAACTTTCATTTCTTTTCGAGGCGCCCAGTCCTTTCTTTTTAAATGTTGATCTCCGTTTATATTCTCGCACTCATACACAAAAAAAGCATGCGGATGTCCTGTAGCCAAATTGTTGACCAAGTAAGAAGGTGACGATTTCTAAGTCCACACAGATAACCCAACTATAAGTGGAGTAAATCTCTCCGTCACCTGTTGTGATGTGTTAATGCTTCTCTTTTAGCATTGCAGAGTGCTCAATAGGTATCCGTGCACACGGTGTTTTGGTGTTATGCATCAAAACAAATTTTAAACTACACCTAAAGCTGCCGATAAGCAAGCACCATAAATTAGGGTCATATTATGGAACATCAAGGCACAGCAAAACGCTTCCCACGTCGGTACAATAAGCAAAAACTTGTTCTCGTTAAAAAATGGGATAGATTCAGGATCTATTTCCATGAAATATTTCCCAAGTCCTACTTTTCAGCGCAGTATATATTTTTCTTTACGTGTCGATGCAAAACGTTCTGCTAATTCTTTTAAAAGATTAAAGTCTCAGTTCGAATAATTCAACTGATTAATAATCGTGGCTGGTATAATAAAACCACATAATCAGCTTTGTCGATATCATGATAAATATCACCCTGATTAGATTCAGCACCATCTTCCATAAAAACTATACTTCAACGTTTAACAGTGGTACAATGGAAAATTATACTTGTACTCATTTTGGTCGGTATTTTGCTTTGATTTAATAGCTTTGTTGAATGTAAAAATCCACTTTTTTGAAAAATGACGAAAGTCTGTACCACAAAAACTATACCTAATCAAGGAAATCTAAGATCATTTTCGCATTTAGAGGGCTAAAGCTGGAGATAGTATTGGTGTCCAGGTACCACAAATCGTGTTGACCAGTGTAATAAGGGGAGCTGGATTAAGAGATAGGGGTTGAAAATATATTTTACCTTTAATAATCAAGGGAGTTAGAATAAAGGGGGCTGGAAATCTTAGAAAAATCAGAGTGCTGACAACCCATCAATCTTGGGTTAACTCTAAACAGCCCCCATTTTCTTTTGAAACTGTCGGGCTATTTGACCTCACAACTCCATTGCCGATAGCCATTACAATGCGACGGCCTATCGCAGTTTCAGCAGCCGGTGTTTTAATCATAACGGTCTTTATATTTTTCATGAAATCGTCTGAAACTATGTTTGGTCGCCCTTTCTTTTTAAAAATTGTATTCCCATACTTTTCCTTCTTCATTTTAAATTTCCAGGCGTTGATGGTAGTTCTAACGAAAGTGCACTTTGGATAAACTTTATTGAATCGCTCAATTGTTGCCTTGGTTCCATGAAGTTGTGCATATTTCGCAGCCTGTCTTTTAATTATTTCTGGGATAATTTTGTTATACTGCTTTCTGACTTGTGTTGATTTTTTTATCTCATTTTCAATCATCATTAGTTCTGATTGTGAAACATCAGCAGTTGCACTTGCAACAAGAGCTTGGGCATCAGTCTCCTTCAGACCTTTTAAAAAGATACGAATATCTTTCACTTCCCATTGTTGTTAAACTGTCTTTTCCTTAACGTAAACAAATGTGAAATGAAATCTGCGCAAGAAAAAATACAATGAGACAGATTCAAATGCGAATTTCAAATTATCTGCTTATTCGAATTCAAACATCAGAAAAATATTTTAACAAACAAGACAGGAGGCTTTATAAGATTTTGTTTTTGTATTTCGTAATTGAGAAAGAGTATGGCTTATTCATTCACTACAACTGTTTCTTCAAGGGGATACCATGTATATTAACATACGTCTTGGACAAATGCTAAAGTGGGAGAAAAAGTTACCGTCGAGATGGAAACAGAAAAAGAATCGTTGGAAGTCGATCCATATTCATATGCTATTAGAATTAAGAATCGATTCTTCGACAGCCTCATAACCGTAGGTCATATCCCCCGTGAAATATCACGACATGTTCACTTCTTTATCTAGATGTTAGTAATATTATACCTTCGTTGCAATATTAATATTAATTAAATAAAGACTTCTTGCTTTGTGGTATCCAAAGTTCTTTTAATGTTAATAATTGGTCGGGGAAAAGTGACAAAATTTTCAAAAGTGACGAATATTTCCCCGACCAATTTTTTCACTGATATTTTTTCCCCGATAAGGTGTTCCAATATCGAAGTAATTACTAACTAGCTATCGACAGTGCTCAGTAATATGAGAATATTAGAGCTATCATAAGGTGAACGACAAAAAAAACCCCAATAAAACTTAGTTTAGAACTGTCAGTTTCATGTTTTCACAATCGTCAGCTAAACAATATATATACTATATGTATACTATATATATATATGTCATATAGCAGTAGTAAAATAGTCATAAAATAAAATTTTTCACAAAAAATGTAAAATTGCCTTCTCATTTCCCTTCCAAGTAAGGCTGTTTGATAGGATGTGATGCAGGGGTGTAGTACAATTGTACTGGATGATTGCTTTTCAAAATTTCATAATTTAATCTGGTCTTAATGTATTTTGTTAAGAACTGTGGTTTATTGTACATTAGCGGTGTCCATTGTTTTCAGTTGCAATGTGTTTTAAGCAAAATTGACAAAACACCCATTGATAAGTTTTAATGTTCCCACAAAGGAGCAGTACTGAACTCTTACAGATTAGGTGACACTTGTATTGAGAATTGAAGAAAGTAAATTGTAACCTGCATTAACTGTTCATTCAAGTCGCTTTTGTGAAATAAAATACCTAAGAATTTTATTTATCACTTGAACTTCTTAGGACCTACTAAGGAGATCGTGTGACACAAGAGCTTTGTTATGTCAGAACTATGGCAAACGTGATCATCCCTGTTCCAGAACATTTGTATTAGCAGAATAATCAGTAGCTTGCAAGCATGATTAAGCATATTATTCAGCCGTAAATTAAGAGGAAAATAGCTGTAGTATCAGTAGGTTATAAAGAAGTAGCATGAACTCAGTAGTTATGCCTCCCTTTGGACTAAAGAGTTTGTTGGGTATTATATACTGGGTCTTTCATTGATGAAGCTCATGCTAAACAATGGACCCAATTTTGTCTTCCACAGATTTCCAACTATGAAAGACCCGAAAGGAAGCAACAGATCAAGAAAAAGTGGGACAGAAAGCACGCAAGACAACATAAAATGCAAGACATACGGATCAGCCCTCTAGGACCCTCTGTGGGAAGGCCATTTTTCTTGTGTTGGTCTGCAGCCAGTGCTCAAGCATCTCGAAACCACCTGTCCTGCATGTCTGGGCCCTATAACCGCAGCCCTGACCAAGGAGAGACCAATGTACTTGATCTTAGTCAAAAGGCCGAGAAGCGATATTGTATAATAATATACAAAACTATAGCTTTAATGTCTGTTGTCTTACTTTGTTAAGACAACAGACATTATTAAGACTATAGTTTTGTTGTGTGGTACCTTACTTTGGATGGATGGGTGGAAGGACGGATAGATGGATGGATGGATGGATGGGTGGAGCGTTAGATGAATGGAGTAGGGGATGGTTGGAGCAATGGATGGTTAGGGGTGGGTAGATGGATGGATGGATGGATGAATGGGTGGATGGATGAATGGATGAGTGGATGGATGGATGGAGCGTGACATGCCTAAGAATTCGTGTTTTTCACCCTTTTTTACCTCCAAAATTTCTCATTTTTCCTACTGCTTTTTGTTCAATCCCTAAGGGTTTTTTTTCTATCCCTGCTTGCTTACAGTTTGGTTCGTTTTTGCTATAAACTGTTATTCGGGAGTAGATCCCTAAGTACATATCTTCACTTGACTCCGGTCAGTTGTGGCAGGCATTTACTCATGTATGTGGCTTGCTACACATTCACAAGGCTGACTAATATTTGATTAATCACAATTGATATGAGAATAGTGACCACCCTAACAAAAATAATATTTAACAGTTTAAGGAGTCCCTGAATTCTTTTATGCCCTCCAAGCAACATTGCAAAGCAACTCCTCAATACTCTCAATGGCTTATTAACATTATTTTTTGCTGCAAAATCGACACCTTGGTGCTAAACAAGTGCAATATATGAAATAAAAAGGTTTCTCAAAACTTAAAAAAGTAAATGGAAAAAAAGAAACCCCTAAAGTCAGCGTTATTGCATGATGAATATGAAGCAACATAGTTAATAGTTGGAATACAAAATTTGTTTTAAATTCAAAATGCATATTTAGGGACTGATTCAGAAAATAGAATTACTTTCTCATAAAAAGAACGCAGTGGTGACCGATACCCTGATGGGCTTCCGAAAATAGCTTCTGGAAAAAACACCCTCGGCAAATAAGCAAACGTCATTTTTCAAAAAATCCCACCCATGCAAATCAGTCAAATACTACACCATATGAAGGGAGATAAAATAAACACGTTTACAATTAATATGGATATTCATTTCTCAGCCGAGTTTGAACCTGGTCCGCCTTTCATTTCTCTGTTTTTGCGTATCTTATTAGCTGTCCTGCAGCTGACCTTGTTTGAGTAGAGGAACTAATTCTGAAACAGAAATCGTTGACGGGTACTTGGCCTCAATGAAGTACTAAACGATCACTACATTTCCTTCTAATTCAACGCATAAACTCTACAGCCTACTTTCTACACGAATTCTTGGCAGTTGTTAAACTTTTAATAACTTTTTAAAGAAAAAAAAATCGTTTAATTTGCTTTCCCAAAGGAGGGGGGCTATATGACTATAAAAAAATCTTCCAGGAGGGACTAAGCCTCTCCTAGCTCCCCTCAGCTACGGGCTTGGTTATTAGGATAAATTCCATCACGACAATATGTTTGTAAAGATTCATTGACTTTTTATTTATAACAAAGAACAGACTTCTTATAAAGAGATTGCCAGTACATCTATTTTGTTAAGAAAACTTGCTCATTCACATCAACTTTGAAGCGAGCTGTAATTTATGTAATTTATGACTGGTTCATTATTACGTAATTCTTCTACACTTGACCAGCTGATCCAGCTTCGCCACAGGTGAGTCCATCGTTCCGGCGCCTGAATTCGAAATACATTAGATCGGTTCTCACACGAGTGACTCGTGACGGCGTGACGGATTGACAAGCCAAATTTCATGTGACTTAATCTCATAATGCAGAATTTGAACATCCTGAACGATCAGATAGCAAAACAGACACCAAAGAACAACGTTATATCCTCAAGCGCTGCACCGCTGATAATTTTTCTTATTGGATTAAGCCACTTAAGAATATGCAAACTTTGAAAAGTTTGAAAATCTCCCTTTTCACATTTTTACGATCATTGTTTCTTTTTAACGATTTTCGTGAAATACATATTTAATCAGTCTTAAAGGAACCCTATAGTCAAATTCCATTATTTTCTTGATTTCATTTTTTTCCCATAGAATTTTCCTGCATATTGCTTTTAATTGCTTTGGTTGTCTAAGTTCGAAAAGAATAAAATTACAGAAGTTCACAAGAAGTTCATTCTGAAGATTTGTGAGATAAGGAGAAATCAAGCTGTTGCACTGTAAAATGTTTCTGGGCAAATCAAAATCATCCTTGGAAACAGGGACAAAGAATTCATTTAAAACATAGATACATTCCATTGCCTTATTAAACAATGCTGATATTTTCCCATCATCTTGTTGATAAAATCTGTCTGGACGAAATATAGTGTGCAGTGTCTGTATCCAGAACATAGTGTACAATCCAATAGTATCATACTCGTAAAAAAACTGTTTAAAAATAATCGGAACGACAAACACCAAGCAAGGGATATCATCATCATCAAGGGGAATATTTTGTTCAAAGTGAGCCCCGTGTCGAAGTAGACAGTGTAAAAAATTCGGATTAAATGACTTTAATGCGTGAAAAACTGGGGGCAAAGGTGGAAAACCTTTGAATCCAATACATCCAGGTAAGTTGACATCGGAGCCATACTTGATAAACATTTCTGCTAATTTTGAATTATTAACTAGATTAGCACAATAATGCAAAGGAGCCAAACCATACTTGTTAATTTTGTTTAAATCCATTCTGTTGAAAAGGTGCAAAAGGTTCAGATTTTGCTCATCTTCCTTACTTATCATCCCAGACGCTGCGTTATTGTAACTCCAAGGTTGGTTGCTAAAGTCACCTCTTTCATCCAATGCCGAAATGTCTTTCATCGTTGTTAAAGATTTGTAAATGACTGCAGTTGTCTTACTGTCAGAATTCACAATCTCGAATTTGAACGTCAAGGCGTCTGCCTTTTCTTCAATACCGATGAGATACAATTCTTCGGAATTCATAACTTTGGTTTTCAGTTTATAACTGCGTTAAAAATGCGCTCAAAAAATGTTTCCAGCCCTATTAAAATCTTCGTCATTAAAAAATACTTTTTATAGCAAAGGCAATATTATTAACTGATTTTCCTTAGTGTGTAATGATCTCTGATGAGATTTGTTTTTGGTTCCCAAACACGCTTGTTCAGGCTTCAAGACGATTGTTATCGTGGATTCAAAAAGAGGTTATTGCATAAGAAGTATGGGAATGACCAGCAAAATGACACGATACTTGCTGTTGCAAAATAATGATAATAGCAACCTTAAGAAAACAAGATATATCGTTGAATTTCAGTGACACTAAATCAATCTTCATTTTGCTTTTAACAACAAAATGTTAATCTGAATACAATATGTCGTTACAAACCATTGGCAGAGGTAGGGGAAGTTTTTAATGCTGTGGTTTCCAAAATTTTTGCTGTTCAGATAGATCGTGTTTACATTTAAGCAGAAAATTTTATGTATAGGAGCAAAATCGAAAGTTGATGCTGAAAATGCGGCTTTTGATAATTTCCTGAGGTTAAAAATTTTTTTAATTTGCACTCTGAACCAACTATGTATCCCTGGGCAGACAGTCATCAGATCTGAGTCTCCCAAACTACAATTTTTTTTACTACATATTATAACATGCTTGGGTAATTTATGCGTCTTCTCTTGCGTGGCTGTCGATACTGTTCTTCTTTTTGGGGGGACGTGGTTGAGATGCTCAAATGTAACTGGAGTCATATTGCTTCACGTTACAGTCTTAAAAGTGTTTTCATCTCTTAACAAGAATTACATTTTTGCTAAAAAGCCTTCAAATAACTGTGGGGGTTGATTCCTGTACATGACCTTGCCTTGTTAAACCTGACTGTAATTAATCCACTCTTGTATGTTTTCATGTGCTGAAGAATTTTTTATCCTTCACCTGATAAATTGATCCTTTCATACTAATGGCCTTGTTTTGGGATTAAAGTCACTTGTACTTTGATTTTCATGGGATCCACTTGAGATAAAGTGGCTTGGATTAAATAATATGTCCAATGAATAAAGTCGTATGTGATTTCAAAACACTAGCCCCAGCTCAGGGAGATATCCCAAGTGCTAATGAAAAGTCAGTCCTGGCATATTGGGACATTTACAATAAAGAAATCGTCATTGTTATAGCAGCTTGCTTTAATGAAGTCGTAGTTTTTTGTCCAAGAAACTTGCATTCACCCTAAAGTTGAGGTACGACAGAGAAGAGCTCCAAATAAGATCGATAGACATTTTGACTTGTTTACATTCTACCTAACGATTTCAAGAATAACAAACAAGTATGCGGAATTTTTCAGTTCATATCATGTCATACCGTAAATTACTGTGACTCTATGTATTCTGTTTTTAAGTGAAATTTTACGTCCTTGCAGAGAAAAAAACCCAAAGTAAAACAGGAACAGGAAGTATTGACACAATCACATCTTGCATTATTTTTTGCAATTGATGCAAAAGCTCAACTGTTTTTTTATTTAAATCAATTAAATCAACTACGCATTTATTATTTCATTGATAATTATCAATGAAATAATAATTGCGTTTGATTGATTATAATATATTATAATAAATACATTAAAAATATAATAATATATTATAATAAATTTATTTAAACTATAATATATCAAAATAATTATATTCAAAATATTATAATATATTATAATAAATACATTAAAAATATTATAATATATTATAATAAATTTATTTAAACTATAATATATGAAAATAATTATAGTTAAAATATTATAATATATTATAATATTCTTCGAGGAGGATTTTCTAATTACCAGATCTAAAAGAATATAAAAACAGCTTAAAAACAGTATAAAATGTTACAACTAAAATATGTACATCTGTTCTTTCTCAACACTCCGTAAACAACATAACAATTCATCAATCTTTTGCTCACATCTCAGAATATTGGAACAAAAGAAAGCTGCGAAAAGAATTTAAAGGGAGCAGCCAGGGGGGCAAATATATACATTATCTTGTCTCAGCAGCAAATAGAAACAGCAGCATGAGCCTGCTCTTGAAGGAAAATTGCCAATCAGTTACAAAATTTCAATGACCTTCGCACGAAATAAATGGAAGACACGACAAAACTCTTCCATTATTCTGCCTTATGGAAAAAATTATCTTTCAATCATCATTCATTTTCTGTACAACAAACGTTAAATAAAAAATGAGGATTAAATTAGAAAGAAGGCACATGTTGACAGCAGTGTTTATTAATATTTTTATTTTAAACAACTGAATTGTATTATCCTCTATGGAGATAGAAAAAGTAATAAATAATCATCATCATCATCATAATAATAACTTGTCCTGGGTATTGACATTAAACTGCATCCGGTTGTGGAGTTGCGACGAGGGCAAATGAGGTTACCCTTTGCCACAACTACCTCCAGGTCACCCTTGAGCAAGGTGTAATACCTGTTAGCTCTCCCCGAGGCCATGAAATACCGAGTTGCGTCCGGCGGGAACTAGTCTGTCTCAGTCTGTATCTTCCTATGACCAGGATGAGGTCATCAGCCTTGGTCGACAGTCATCCTAGGAGAAGGAAAACTCCGAAGAACAAACCAACCGCGGCTGGAAATCCCAGATTGACGTCTGGTGGGGTGTAACCGAGTCTCATGGTCAGGATTGGGTCTTTAGCTTTGGCTAGCAACTTTCCTAGAGATGGTGTCTCAATAAAAAATACTAGGGAAGGAAAACCTCACACAAACCATCCCATATATGCAAATATGAGTGCTTAAAATACTCAAAACATTAACGACTTGAATTGGGCCGGAACTTTCTGTGAAGGTTCCTCGTCCGGCAGGGGAAAAAACGAGGCTTCTCAGGTCGTTATCCAACGAAATCCTCGAAACGCAAAACAAAGGACAACTTGGACTAAGGAAATGAACAAAATTATCATGAAGTGTTTTTTCAAAAGTAATCCCAATCTTAGAGGTTACAGGCAAAGGATGCTTAATATCTGGAAAGAAGAAGGTTTGTTTGAGTTTTCTGAGCAGCAGCTAGCAGGGCAAGCGAGAATGATTAGAACTAACGGCTGGTTGTCTGAGATTGAACTTGAGGAAATTAAAAGACAAGCTAATACTGAGCTCGAGCAGCATGACCATAATCTGGAAGGAGATGCAGCTGAGGAAAATACTACTATGATTGAAAATAGAGATGATACCGATGAGGTAATAGAAACTAATCGAGAAGTAAACGTGGTGGATAATGTTGAAGATAGAATGAAAGGAGACGGTTTAGGAGATGTTGATATAAAGGTCCTGCAATTGATACAGCAGGAACTGAGGGAAGAGGAGGTAAAATATCCACCACGTTTGAGATTCGTTGACAGGACGAAACTTAGAGAAATGACAACAGAGGTTGAAAAAGTCATTCATTACTTGGAAGCTAATGATTTGCTCCAGTGTAATCAAATTTTGAAGGCTACAGGATGTGTATTTAGTAAACTACCTGGTGTAAAGAAAAGTCAACCCAGAGAGAAAAAAGAACCATGGTGGAAGAAACGTCTAACTAAACAGAGTGCAGATCTGAGAAGAGAAATAGGAAAACTTGAGGGTTTGAAAAATGACATGAGAAATGAAGGTATGAAACATAGACTTTACTTAAAGTACAATGTTAAAAGAAAAGGTATAAAAGCAGTCATTGAAGAACTAAAGCAAAGGGTTGTATCGAAAAAAGAAAAGATTAAGAGATACGACGATAGAAATCAGCAGTTCCAACAAAATAGACTTTTTCAAAATAATCAGAAAAGACTGTTTGAGAAACTGGAAGGCAAAGAAAGAGGGAATGATGAAATACCTGATAAAGAATCTACTAACCTTTTTTGAAGGGAAATCTGGGAACAGGATGTGAAGCATACCGATAATGCTGAATGGGTTAAGAATGTTGAGAAAGAAGTAGACGATAACACAAATAAGCAGCCAGACATAACCATAACAACTGAGATGTTGAAAATACAAGCTAACAAACTCACAAACTGGAAATCGCCAGTGTCAGATGGCATGCAAAGTTACTGGTTGAAGAATGTAAAATTGCTACACTCGCCCATAGCAGCAATGTACAATGATTGCCTAATAAGCGGTGTTGTCCCACCTTGGCTTACAAAGGGGAGAACAGTATTCATAATGAAAGATAAATCTAAAGGTAATGAAGTAACCGACTACAGACCCATAACCTGCCTTGCGTTAATGTGGAAGCTATTTACCCGCATCCTTTCTGAAGAAATCTACAAGCATTTGGAACAAAATGGTCTCTGCCCGAGGAATAAGAAGGTTGTAAAAACAAATCGAGAGGCACAAAAGATCAATTGCTCATCGATAAGGCCATAATAAAGAGTTCCAAGAGAAGAATGGTCGGTCTAGCGATGGGTTGGATTGACCACAAGGAGGCGTTTGATATGGTTCCACTAGCCTCAAGCTCTTCAAAGTTGCAAATAACATTAAAGGATTTTTACTTAGAAGTGTGAACCATTAGGAAACAGAATTGACATCTGGTGGAAAGTCACTCGGAAAAGTGAAAATAAAACGTGGTATCTTTCAGGGAGATATTTTATCCCCACTTCTTTTTGTTATCTGTCTAATACCAATAACCCTTATATTACGTAAAGGTAAAGCCGGCTTCGAGTTCCGTAAATCAGGACCAACTTTTAATCATTTACTGTGTACGGATGACTTAAAGGTTTTTGGCAAAATTGAAAAACAACTCAAAACTCTCATGAACTCGGTTAGAATCTTAAGTGATGATATAAGAATGGATTTTGTTATCAATAAATGTGGCGTTTTAGTGATGAAGAAAGGGAGGCATGTCAAAAGTGAAGGTATAGAAATTCCTTCGGTTGAGACGATCAAAGAAATCGATCTTGAAAATGGGTACAAGTATCTACGAATCCTTGAAGCAGATAGCTTCAAGGATAAAGCGATGAAAGTAAAGTGAAGTCTGAATATCTGAGAAGAGTTAAAAAGATCTTAAAATCTAAATTGAATAGCAGAAACGTTATTACGGCAATAAACTCTTGTGCAGTTTCGATTATACGATACACTGCAGATATCCCAGCGTGGCGAGTAAATGAATTAAAAGAACTAGATCGTAAAACACGCAAGTTGCTAACAATGCATAATGCTTCCCACACAAGAGGTGATGTAGACCGCCTATACACCAAGAGAGCAGAAGGAGGTAGAGGCTTCATCAGTGTGGAAGATTGCTTCCATATTGAGAAAAACTGCCTGTTCGAGTATGTCCATAATAGTCAGGAAGCCATGCTTAAAGAAATACAGAGAGAATCAATAATTGACTCAGGAGTAGGTAAAGAAATCACCTGGAAAAGCGGAAAAACAACTTGAAAGAGAAAAGGCTAAACAGTCTGTTTTTCGATAATACCAAATTTAGGAACGCTAAACAGTTGACAGTACTGTCTCCATAAAGTAAGTTTTAGTTTGAAGCTCGATGTCTTGATTAAATTGTTGTATCGAAAACGTGACTCAATTAAACATGTTACATTTACTTATGTCATAAATTGACTTCTCTCCTAATGTGAAGTGGCCTGTTTTTAAAACTCCTGATACTGGATAAATCCATTTTCTTTTGCTAATTTTGCCGACTTGTTGTCCGTTATTGTGTTATTTATCATTGCAAAGAATGCAGCTTTTTCATAGGAGTTTTTCTGTTCTTAAAATCAATAAAAAGTACATTCACATATTCTAAAAACCTCTTTTCAAAAGCCACGGTGTCCACTTTGTCCTCAGATGAACATTTTTTACTCCACAAAAGCAGCATGGAAAGCATTTCTGGACCATCACTCGTCGACTTTTAAAAAGCAATTGGCTAATCTAAAGGTAGGTCTACACACTCCATTTTGAACAATCTTTTGTCTGCTCAGTTCAAGACGTTGCAGATAAAAAGTTGTGTGCAGACGGGAAAACTGCGCAGTTTTAACTCCACCGGAAAACGGTACAGTTGCAGCGATAATTGAGCTAGGAGAACATAGATATCCGCAGACATGTGAACTGTGCAGACAAGTTGGAACGTGCAAGCGGTAGCTCCGTGTTCCGTTTCATTTTGTGCCTCAGTTTTAACTCAGCAGGGGACAATGGCTGACCTTAGGCAATGTTCTCGGGAGTTTCTAACAGAGTTTATTGCACTATACGAAAATTCTCATGTTTTTGGCGTGTTAAATCCAAGGAGTATAGTGACAGGGATAAGAGGGGAATCGCTTATGGAAGCTTGATCGAGAAATACAAAGAAACTGATGCCAACGCCAACAGAGAAACGATTGTAAAAAAAATAAATTCTTGAGAAGTGTTTACCGTTAAGAATTGTCTAACTTTAGTGAATCGAATCAATCTGGTGCAGGAGAGGAGCAAATCTACAAGCCCTTTCTCTGGTATTTTGACTTGTTACATTTCCCAAATGATCAACAAAAGTTAACAAAACTGAACGAAACTGATGCAAACACTGGCACTGTGTAGACGCACTAAAACTGTACGGTTTTCGTTCCGTCTTAAGACTGCGCAGACAAAAGGTTGTTAAGAACGGAGTGTGTAGACTTGCCTTAATATCCTAGCCACTCCTTCATCTTCCTAAGCTTGTGAGTGGTTGATTTAAAAACACGAGAAGTTTTTCTTATTCTAAGAATGATTTTTTTAAACTTGTAGGTCAAAAGCATAAAGTTCGTTAAATCTGCACATACCCCGCATACCGCACGCGACCCACACTAAACATCCATAGTGTGAGCTGCTCTTGAAATTCAGGAAACCATCTCGCATACTCTATATAAATCATACTAGCAGTTATAGCTGTCATCGACAAAAGTCGGGAATGTTACCTTCCTTGACGAACTCCATCTTCATGTAAAAGGAAAGTAAATAAAACTTGTTGTTTTGCTCATGTTGTACTACGTCTAAACCGTTTTTCCACATTGCAGTTGCGTCACCAAAATAAAACAGAGAACTTGCTGTGTCTTCGAAAGGAGGTTGAGCTGTCCCTGATTTTGGATATTAGTCTAGGCTGCCAATGGCATACAGCATGAATGTATCTTACTGTAAAGTTAGTGACCCACCTAATACATTTCATTGAACTGGTCACATCTTCGTTGCACGATAGACGTATGGGTGCATTGGACCTGACCATAATGTGCACTGGGGCGCAATTGAGCCATTTCATTGATTGACAGCTTCCCTTGTTCTCATACAATAGCCGGGTGTTGACTTGCCTTTCAAAAACACTAATCCGTTCTTTTAGTCTGGTTTTCCATGGATCGTAATCTTTTGTTTGCGTGATAAGGATCGAACGTTCTTCAGCTTGATTTGTAATACTTTGCATTATTGTTCTTGAATGTGTCAAACTCAACTTTGTGATTTTGTCGCAGTCTTCCAGAGCTTACCTGAAATGGGAGGTCTTCAAGTACTGCAGAAACTTTGATGCCAAAAATTCAACTTCTGTAACCAGCAGTTAGCTCTATGGTTCATTTATGTTTCATTTATTTTATTTTCATGTATATGTTTCATTTATTTATTCATTTGTGTTAAATAAGAAATCGATCAGCGCCTGACGCTTTCCCTGACCTAACTTAAGAGAGGGAGAGAGAGAGAGAGAGAGAGAGAGAGAGAGAGAGAGAGAGAGAGAGAGAGAGAGAGAGAGAGAGAGAGAGAGAGAAAGAGAGAGAGTGAAATCAATATATAAAACAAAATAAAAATAAAGAAAAAAAGAGTTAAAGAAACATGTANATATGTTTCATTTATTTATTCATTTGTGTTAAATAAGAAATCGATCAGCGCCTGACGCATTCCCTGACCTAACTAGAGAGAGGGAGAGAGAGAGAATGTGACTGCTTGCACGCAATATTTTATTAAGAATCAAAGTACCAAAACAATAATTTAATTAAACAAACCTTTTTAAAAATCTAGTTTGCTGGAATGTCAATGGCTCAAAAAGCCTGAAATTTAAACAAATAAGAATCCAGCTTGCCCTCAATATGCATGGATAATAACTATCTTACAGCTGCCTGTTTTGAAAATCAAACTCACCTGCAAACATTATGATACTTGTTTTCCTGATGACTCAGCGGAAATTACAGTTTGTAATACATGCTTTCAAGGTAGTTTGTAGTTTTTGTTGACAGTTACCTAGAACTGGAACCAATAAAATATCAAATAAAAATATTCTACGTTTATCAAGGCTAAGCAAAATTTGCATATCCTTACAAGGGGGCGTGGTCTTCTTTTGTTTTGTTCCTTATTGATCAAACTCGTTTTATTTAGGAACAGGAAACTTTTTTTAAAAAAAAATATCTTATTTTCAAAGTGTGGGAAGTATTACGGTAATAAGTTCCCTAATTTTTGAAATCAAGATTTCAACTAAACTCTATTGCAACAAAAATTTATCAAAGAATCTTGTTTATGTAGATGAAATTTACGGGCATAAAAGGGTAGCCGTTTAGAGGGAATTAATACCTTGAAGTGATATTAAATTATTCCCACCAAACTTTAACACTATTGCCACATGAATACTAAGACGTAACTATTCCTCCGTCAATAAGCAGGAATGGTCACGACTCAATACTCATGTAACAAATATGTTACTTCGTTCATTCGTTTCCTTTTGGCCATTCATTTTTGCTGTAATATTGTCTTGTTATTCTGTATTTAGATCGATAATTTTTCTCCAGGTGCCATTAATTTGTAAACACATTTATTTCCAAACCATGCTATGAAGTCAAAGCGAAAAAAGTATACCGGGTCGGCTGTCGCCCAGGATAACAATTACCGTATGACAATAGTAGGAAGCCCGCATGGCAAGACAAATAAGTTGGAGTTCAATCTCAAATCTAACCTTACAATACGCACCAGTATAAGAATACTGTCTCTAAACATTGAAGAAATCTCTATGGCCAAATGTGAGTACCTATCAAAAAAATGTGACGTAAATATTCCTCTTTCAAAGAAACTCATCTTGATGACAATGTCCCTCCACCTAGATACAAGATGACAGCATATGATATTTTCAACCTACAAAAACATAGACAGTATGGCGTAACTATAGATCCCTTATTGCTCAGTCAGAGGTCTTGCGGGAGAGTATGATACAATTTTAAGATCAAAAGATGACATCAAAGAATTGAATAATAAATTCAAAGTGGGAGATTAGCCATACGATACCACTACTACCACTACTACTACCACTACTACTACTACTACTACTATTACTACTACTACTACTACTTCTACCATTACTACTACTACTACTACGACGACGTATTCTAGTACACGTACTACTACTTGTACTGCTGTTACTACTACTACTACTACTACTTTTACTACCACCACTACTAACTACTACTAACTACTACTACTGCTGCTACTACTACTACCAATACTATCACTACTACTACTGCTGCTACTAATTCTTCTCCTACTACTACAACGACAAAAACAACAACAACAACTACTACTACTCCTACTACTTCTAATACCACCACTGCTGCTCCTCCTCCTACTTCTGCTACCTTTACTACATCCCCTATATCCACTTCTACTGCTACTAAATCTACTAATACTTTTCCTACCACTACTATTTCTATTGGAAATAGCACTGCTGTAAGGTCTACTAAAACTATTGCTTCGGTTACTACTACTTCAAACTTTCCTCTGTCTCCTCTTACTACTACTACTATTACTGCTACTCCTATATCTATTACTACTATTTCTGCTACTACTACCACCACTTCTACTTCTACTTTTTCTACTACCACTTCTAGCAATAGTATTAGTACTAGTATTAGTAATACTACACCCACTACTACTACATTTATTTTACTGTCATATCAATATTCATTTTTATTTATAGCACTTCATTTCACTTTGACCTACCCTCGTAAGAACGCAGACGACGTAAGTTTATATTTCATTGACGTATGCTGTGTTACTTCATTTTTATCACTTAACCAAATCTATTTGCTTACATAATTTTCGGTGAATAACTTACCTCATGATTTATATAAATAAACCTTTATTAAAAGGGTTATCACTTTACATGTAATGATTAAAATAGTAAGAAAAGATATTTCTATTATAGTTGGCATTGTGTTCTTAATAAGATGCCAATCTTGAAGGCTACGATCAATATCTTTTATAAACACGCAAAATTTATTATACAAGCAATTAATTTGTTAGTAAGAACAAGAAATCCTTAAAGACAGTGGTTTTTTGGGGAATAACATGTGCGATAGAGTTAATTTGTTGTAATATGATTAGCCTTGGTATAATATGCTCCAAATAAAAGATTACTTCATTGAAAGGGGAGGGGGGCTTGTTCGGTAAAAATAATCTGGTGTGCCAGATGATAATTGTTTAAACCGCTGTGTAGCAATATTACTTCTAAACAATTTTGTAAAAGTATTTTGAAAACAATTAAAGATGAATTCTGTAGGCATTCCAATAGGAATTGCTTTAAAATTTTTTTAAATCGTTTTCACAAAATAAAGTTAAAAAAAGTTCTCTTTTATTTAGTTTAATATGTATGAATACAGTAATTTAGAAGTGAAGAATAGTCGTAGTCAAAAGTCAAAGAGAAGACTTTTTTTGATTATTTGATAAGAAGTAGCACCGAAAAGATCCAAATTATAGAACAGAATGAATTAAAAGATATTACAAAATATCACAGACACAAGGTTATCTCAAAACAGTACAAATAATATTATCGACAAAATGTATTTCAATTAATCTTACCTGTATCTTGATAGCTGGCTGTTGTTGATTGAGTGGCANGCTTTAAAATTTTTTTAAATCGTTTTCACAAAATAAAGTTAAAAAAAGTTCTCTTTTATTTAGTTTAATATGTATGAATACAGTAATTTAGAAGTGAAGAATAGTCGTAGTCAAAAGTCAAAGAGAAGACTTTTTTTGATTATTTGATAAGAAGTAGCACCGAAAAGATCCAAATTATAGAACAGAATGAATTAAAAGATATTACAAAATATCACAGACACAAGGTTATCTCAAAACAGTACAAATAATATTATCGACAAAATGTATTTCAATTAATCTTACCTGTATCTTGATAGCTGGCTGTTGTTGATTGAAGTGGCACATCAAGCATTTGGTAAACAACAAACAAAATATCATCAAACAAAGCGAATCCCAAGCTGACTTGTATTGACAGAAATAAACTGAACTGATCATTTTAACTTAATATTCTTCACTTTGAAAGTTGGTGTTTTTCTTTCATTGCAATTTACACATCTGACGATATCTGCCCAGATAAAAGATGAATGAATCACCTCTTGTTTGCTTCCTTATTTCGCATTAAAATTAACTTCGTTGAACTCTACAACCCTTTGACAGATTCTTTTAGTTTACCAACAAATAATACAGTGAAATATCACACTAAAAATAGAATTATCAGCATCGTTAAGAGATATTTTATCCCCGACGGGGAATTGTGTTGATTCACTTTGTGAGGTCAGTTTTGCACATTTTTTTCTTCGTTACTTTGTGTCGATATCCATCCGCTCTCCGATATTCGCCATTAATCTCTGCAGAATTTCCATTCTGCTCTAATGTGGAAATAGAAGAAAAAGGCCATGCCAGTTTACAGATTTAGCGTGGGGAAAAGTACAGACTAACAGCAGTTTCCATCATACGAAAGAGGAGTTTTCATTGAAGTAATGTTGAATATGGTACTACCTTTAACAGCGATTTTACTAGTTCACGTGTTTTTATTTGTCTAGTATTTTTAATTCCCTTCATGGTTAATGCTGTAGTTATTGATAGAAAATGGCACTTAGACCAACTACAATACAGGGGCCCAAAATCAAAATAAATTCCAAAAATTGATTGAATTCTACCCAACTGAGACAACCTAAATATTCTCACGTCATTCTTTCATCTGAGGTTACTCATTGTTTCTAAATACAGTGAAATTTGAACAAGTTATAAAACTATACAGGTGTTCACTCCACCGAGATCTCCAAAACATCGCCTCTCTTCTTCCCATATCGAAAGTTCCCCAGTCTTTATAATTGAAGACGTTGTATATCGATATGATAAGGTGTGAAAAACTATGGACGACTTACAATAACTATTTACAAGAAAATAATTGGGTGGAAATGTTTTTCAGTAGCAAATGACAGACGTCATTTGCTACTGAAATTACTTTTGCACAATCATATTCTTGAGATTCCTAAAACAGTTCTCTTATTTGTAGAATTACCTAGTCCTCTACTTTGAGTATGAAATCATTAAGATTTTTAAATATCATGAATGCATTGATTGGAATTGGAACGTCAGTTACTATATACAGGCTAAATAAAAAGGTCAATAAAAAGAAGAACTGGGGAGTGTTTCAAGGAAACAGTTCAACTCATCAAATTCTACTTCTAATACTACAGGTGTTACTACTACAATTACTTCTACTGCTACTACTACTTTTACTGCTACTACTATTTCTACTACTGCTACTACTACTATCACTACTACTACTACGTATTCTAGTATACGTACTACTACTTGTATTGCTATTACTACTAGTACTACTACTACTACTACTTCTGCTACTACTTCTACTATTACTACTACCACCACCTCCACCACCACCACCACTACTACTGCTTCTACTACTACTACTACTACTGCTACTACTGCTACTACACCTACTACACCTCCTACTTATACTTCTACGGCTAGTACTACTACTACTACTTCTAATATTACGTTTAGTACTACTTCTACTACTGTTACTACTACTTCTTCTACTACTACTATTACTACTACTACTGCTACTCCTGCTACTACTGCTACTACTCCTACTACACTTCCTACTTATACTTCTGCGGCTACTACTACTGCTACTGCTTCTAATGCTACTTTTAATGCTACTTTTAATACTACTTCTACTACTGCTACTACTACTTCTACTACTACTACTACTACTAGTATTACTACTATTCCTGCTACTACTGTACTACTGCTGCTACTACTTCTACTACTACTACTACTACTACTACTACTACTACTAGTTTTACTACTATTCCTGCTACCGCTACTACTACTACTACTAAAACTACTACTACCACTTTTATTATCACTAGTGCTAGTACAAGTACTACTACTACAACTAATACTACTACCACTCTTTCTTCTACCACTACTACGACGTCTACTACCACGAATGCTACTACTAATACTACTGGTTCTACTGCTACTAGTTCGAAAACAACAACTATTACAACTACTACTACACCAGCTACTACTATTACTCTTGCTACAACTGCTACTACAACTACTTTTACTACTACTATTACAATTAAAAGATTTTCTTTCTGTTCTATAAAATGTGATCTTCATGTTCCATGTAGAAGCTGAGTCCCTTTTCTACAGTGTTTGTTTCAACCTGTCTGTTTAGTGAAACATGTTTTGTTAAAGTTTGACCTTGTTTCTTTTGGTTCAGAGAATGTTTCTGTCCCTCCTTATCAGTGACGAAGCAGTGTATGTGGAAGCCTTTTGACTAACCACGCGTTGAAAACCTTCCCCACCCTTTGCTCACATTGTAAGGATGCCACTTATAGATGAAGAAGAGGAAATTCACCATGTTAAATTGCTGCTTCTTCAAAGCTTTGTCGACAAGCTGCGAAAATTAAAAAAAAGCTAGTTTAATGATAAAGTAACTTTATAAATGCTCAACTCAACATTGCCAAAAACATTTAAAATATCTATTAAATGGACAATGCCCCTAGAGACATATTACAACGTAGAATAGAATGAAAAGAAGATTGGTAATCATAGTTATTACCAGTCTTTAGATTTATGGTTCGCAAGTAAGCATTTGTTCATGTGTCAATCTTTGTCTTTGGAGTGTTTTGGAATTGTATTTAGGTGATGAGTGTGAGAACACGAAACTCAGGGTCCTAAAGTAAAAGTTTAGTTTATTTCTGTTTTATTACTTTATTTGTATATATATTTATATATTTCTTTCTTTATTTATTCATTTATATGGAAAAGAACATCAAAAGTTTATTTATCCTCTGCTTTTGAGCACAGGACAAATGGATTGCAAGACTTTCTTCTAGTCGCCCATACAGACTTGACTCATCCTTGATTAATTATGGGCAAGTTTATTTTTTTTCTTTGTTTTAAACGATCCAATAGGATCTTTTTGTAAGATGAGTCCTGCTTTTAAATTGAATGTTTTGCAGCTTATGATATTAACCGTTGATAAACATTTGACTGGTGATGTTGCAAGCGGCAACAAAATATTTGAATTACATATTAATAAATTGTCCAATTTGTTTCTTTGTTGTTTTTCTAATTAAAAATAAAGAAATATATATATATATATATATAAATAAATAATAATAATAATAATAATAAAAAATAATAAAAATAATAATAATAATAATAATTATTATTATTATAATTATTATAACTTGTATATTCGCTCTGGTTTTCCATCCAGCCCTGTAAATGGTAGCAGAAGAACGCTATTATTTTCGTTTGTTTGTATCTATATATAGGCTATATATATATATATATATATATGTTTTTGTTTGCCACAAAATTAACAATTTACAGTCTTTATAAATGGTAAAAAAATAAATTATACATGCATAACAATTTCAATTAAGTACAAACGCATTTTCAAATAAACATGATTTTTCCCCCTTAAAACCACGACTAATTGTAGTGGCAGGGTTAGCAATAAAAGATCAAATTGATCTCTTTTCCCCATATGATCGACCGATCAAAGCCGTATAGATGCTTTATACCCCACCCCACTCAAATTAAGCATACGTTAAGCATATTGCTGAGCCTGGTTTTTTTGTTAGCTGAAAAAAATTAAACCTGATTATCGAAGATCAAATCGTAATGTTATATACCGGACGTTGATGGTGTAGACAAAAAAAGGACCCAATTGTAATGCCTGACTCAGCTCATGAAAGAATTACTTTATTTACTCCAACTTACAGTGGTGTTACTTTAGAAGCACTTGATGCTAAGAGAAATATAACAAGAGAGTGACTCTTGGTTTAATGGGTACGAGCTTGACAATGGCGATCAATCATAATGTGAATATTAAGTGTGATTACAACTTGCCCTGATGATTTATACATTACAGCTATCAATGAAGTGAAAGAAAGACAACTGCTTTATAGTGGTAGGGAAGAGTGAGACTTTTAAATCCTGTTGTAGTCAAAAGCTCTATTTCAAGTTAAAGTCGGCCGGACAATTTTCTACGGTGATGCCCCAAAGAGGCTAGAATTTTTCTTAAAATCCTTATCAATCAATTTTTTTTCTCTAATTGTTACTAGTATTGGGGGGAGATGGGAGGCGGAAAGGAGAATAACACTGTTTCCTTTCAAGATATGGTTTTGTTGATCTATTTTAGATACTCTTACGAATGCTCGTGAAACCTGAGGGCAGAAACAATGGCAGGGGTAAAAGCTCGCCGAAAACTTCACATAAGACTATGCAAAAAATACCCTGAGCATACAGTTTTTTGTTCTTCAGGCATATTTGATGCTGAAGTGTCGTGTGTCTATAAAATAAATTCAAGTTGGGTTGTTTCTTCTGGGGGTTTTTTTGTGCTTTCTGATTGGCTGTATCTCTCAATGAAAGAATTTAAATTATCACATGATTTTAACACTGTTTAACTTGGCGCGAAAATTACAATTTTGATATTTCGTTTGTCAATTTCCGAAGTGTTTGTCTCGAAACTTTGATCATTACAAGTCACGAAACAAGTAAGTGTGTCCTGAATAACTTTAGTCATTGATTTAATTTTTACATTGATTCTGATTTTTCTAATATAGTCTGTTTTGGGGGAAAAATAACTGTGCTTGCTTTTTGGAGGAAGTAAAAATTCAGGCTTAATGTCCTTATCACCTCTGGAACGTAATAATCGTAGAGAGAGCTAGTCCTCTAATCAAGCTTAATGAGATATCAATGAAAGTTTTACTGTGCAATGGTTAAAACAAAGTTTGAAAGTCACTCTTAAGTTGTTTTTTCAAAGACTAAACGAGATTTTGTTGATTTGTTCTTCGTGCAGTAAACCCTAGTATACTCGTTGGTTGTTAAATTATATACACTCGTTCCTTCTAATCAGGCCAAGATCATTAGTTCTGAAGCACGCTCTTAACTTTTTTATCTTTCTTACTAGGCTCGATATTGTTTTTGTACTGTTCTCGACTTGCAATGCCGGAAATGTGCACCAATTTCAATTGTTGTTTTGCTTGTCTAATCCCTATCCTTGTGGCATACCTTGAATTGAGGTTGTCTTTGACTTAACCATTTCTAAAATCTGACCTCTTGTTAAGTTTGTTATTATTTTCCCCAGCTAATGCTCGATTGTTCTTATGCTTGTTGGCTGAGCGAATAACGCTGCTGTACCTGCTTGCAGCAAAAGTTGATCGATTTCCACGACTTGCAATATACTGTCAAACAATTGGAATCGAACCATTCCTGATGATTAGCATAAACCTTGTTTCATCATGATCGATGAGAGAACAAGACAAGAAATAAAAATTCTGATGTTCTCAAATGGCCAAATGGAGTTCCAGTCTTCCTACAGATGTTGGTCTTTCTTAAAAGAGAGTTTACTTATCCTGATTCATATAATATCTTTGGCTACCAAAGTCATTGTTTCTTCCCTTAAAGAGATGTAAGAAAAAAAATTCAGATGTGTACTTATGAGTAAGTTTGACACTACCATGGAAAGCCTGGTTGTTTTAGTATTGTTAAAATCCAAGGAGGTGGCCATTCGAATTCGATTTGTCATGTTTTTAATACGACCACTCCCAAACAAATAAGATACCGTTTGTGTCCCTGATAATTGAACTTTCACATGCCGCACAATTGATCTTAAACGTCTAAATTTCACAAAATTTTCAACTCGAAAACACTATGCTTAAACGTTGTCAAGGCCAATGTAAATTACTACCTGGACAAAATAAGGACTCGAAAGATACGTTATTTGTTTGAGTTTGGTCCTATGAAATGCATAAAAAATTGAATTTTAAATAGTCACCTTACTTTGATTTCACCATAATACTTTAGTGGGTGGTAGTGGAAATGCTTAGAATAATTCGTATAAGTTATCTTTGTTTTTGGAGCCCCAGAGTAATCATTTGTGACCTGATTCTAAGTTACCTCATTATCCTGTTTTCCTTGGATCTGGGTGAAGCTTACAATATCCTACGATACACATTTTGCCCTTACCTCGCAAATTTGAATGGCATCGCTTGTGGGACAAGATGCGTATATAATAAGAATCCTGAAAATTCTGAACTTTTTGGACTCAGAGGAAGCCATAGATGCAAGAGCTTTATCATGTCATGAGTCGTAAGCTTTTTCTAAGCTACGTTTCGAGACATACTTCTCCTATCGTCAGAGAGAGAGAGAGACAGAGAGAGACAGAGAGACAGAGACAGACAGACAGACAGACAGAGATAGAGGGACAGAGATAGAAAGAGACACAGAGGGAAAGAGACACGCAGAGAGACAAAGACACAGAGAGACACACACACAGACAGAGAGAGCAAACGAGAGACAGAGAGAGAGAGAGAGAAAGAGAGTCACACACAGAAACAGAGAGAAAGAGATTGATTTTAGGATTAGCACAGAAATAAAAAACTGAATATGACTTAATACAAGAGCATTGTTGAAATTATGATATTTTCACTTGCAAGTTCATTGGAAAAAAAAATATTCATACACTTATATGTACAAACTAGGAAAGCCATTTTTCAACATAAATCGAGGTAAATCAAATGGGCAGTAATCAGCAAAATATGAACACCTTCGCAACATGACGATCCCTTAAACACTCATTAAATGCCTTTTCAAAATCTGAAATAAAGTGTTTAATATGTTCATCATAAGCATTATATATGTAAATCTTAGGCGTTTTTAGGATTTCATTGATTTATTCTCAGACGCAGTTGTTATGAAAATCATATTGGTGGCTTAGTGAAATAGTTAGAAAGAACAAGAGAATCTGGATTTTACAACGCTTGGAATCTGATTGTACGTGGGTTTTTTAAAGTTTTTTTAACTTGGTTATCTGCTCTGCATGTACAAAGAATTGATGGTCCAACAGATTGTTTTGAAATCAACAAAGACTAGATTGCCATCCCCATACGTGTTTAATTTATATGTTGAGATTATCAGGAGAAACGCATGGTGAATTGATAACAACATCAGCATGAAAATCTATAGGAGAACTATTAATTAATAACTTTAAATCATTAATTAGTTAAATAATTAATAATATGCAAATGACACAAACCTGATTACCAATACTAAAGAATCTGGAAAAAATCATCAGTAACTTTTCATTTCAGTAGCCTGACGATGGGAGAAGTATCTCTCGAAATGTAACTTAGAAAAGAATTATGACTCAAGAAAAGATAAAGCTCTTGCATCTGTGGTTTTTTCTGAGTCTATAAAGTTCAGAATTTTCATGGTTATGTCAGGTTTCATGGTAGCAAGATGTTTTGTTGCCTGCGTAAAATAAAGTGTTACCAACTAAAGAAATACATTAATAACAGAGCTTAATGGAGAGGGCAAGTTCATAATCACCAATGCTTGAAAGAAAACAAGATTAAGAGTGCTCTTGAATGTGAAGAGACTGAAATTCTGTTAGAGTTCCTTGAATTACGTTTTACCGACATTCCAGCTTGGAGTATTTGGAAGTTGGCACTGAAGGTGATAGATAGCTGGAGAATAGATTTCCGCTCCAGACATTTCCTTTTAAATCAAAGTAAATTATTTTTAGCTGTTCTAAGGTTGAAACACGACCCGAAAATAATGTCCACTCTCTTGAGCCTAAACTACTCGATATTGAATTATCAACAATCAACAAGTGAGACCGCAAGAATTAATCTTTTCGTAACTACCTCTCCCGCAAGAAGAAAAAATAACCAAAGCTACCAGCATTGAAATCGAAAACTTCAAAGTCATGACTTCTTTTGAAAGCGCATGCGTGTGATATTAGACCCTTCCGTCAGTTACGCGTTGTCATGGTTTCCTGACAAGCTTTCCAGTTAATCCCGGGGAGGAGGTTGAAACTGGTTGTTCTTGTGTTCGATTCAAATTTTTTTTAACCGTTTAATGCAGTAGTGGCCCTGTGCTTACAGATTACCATACCAGATTACCATCAGCGTCACGAGCCCCGGTCACGTCCCTGAAATTACTGGACTCAATTTGTTTCTGCGTTATAAATGACAAACTATTGATTTTGTAAATGTTTTCAAGGATAAGATTGGGAGACGGATCGAATCAATAAATTAAAAAGATTAAAAGATACAAAGAAAAAAAATCAAATAAGACAAGTAACCCTTTGCACTAAAATGGCATCAAAGCTTTACTTAGAGTGAAAGACTTCTAAAGCAAAGCAAAGCAAATAAGTCTCAGTGCTGCTTGAGAAGGTTTTAGTTGATTATTTGAAATATTAAACAGTATATATATATGTACATATATATATATATATATATATATATATATTCGATAAACAAGAATCGGCTCAAAATTGCTGTATCAGAAAATACCCGAATCAACATAAATTTCAAAAGTCCAAAATGCATGTAGTTTAGATGAGTCACAGGGACTGACCGACATAATTTATGTGAAATTATTATGCACGATTATATACAAACAGTTAGTATAGACATTCGTAATAGTTGGTGATTTTGACATTGAATATAAGGTTATTAAAAAGGGCCATCCATTTATTACGTTCCCATGAAAGTGGCCATTTTTCGACCCCCATCCCCTTGTTCGCACCTCTTGGTAGGCAATTACCCCCATGCGAACGTTTATACTTTTTGACCGTCGTTGGTAGTTGCCATTTCGATAAATAAGTTAAAAATTATGTCACTGATTCTTCTTTTATAGAAGCTCACGTGCTTAAATTCGAAAAGTAAGAAATTGACGCCTGGATATTTTTGTGAGAAATGAAGGCAATTATAATTAGATACAAGCCGAATACAAACGAAAGTAATTCCATATAAACAAACAATAAATGTGTAAATGCAGATAAGAATAATTACACCTGCACACCTGTCTTTCACTGTCACCACTTTGTAAAAACTGTAAGCAAATTTTTTTAAAAAATGTGACTGTTCTCACCTTGTGAACCCCACTCCCCCAGTTCGCTTTTGCTCGCTTTTTAGGATATCCTCCCCCTCCAGTGTGAACGTAATAAATGGATGGCCCCAAATGCGACATTACTAGAATTAGAGAAAACCGGAAATTCTCTTGATCATTAAAATATTTCCTGTTGTGCACCCATTAACTTCATTAGAGAATTAAAGACGGAGGAAGTATACATTTTGGGTTTCAAACTTTTATATGTTTGTTTAATGAACACTGGAGATCTCCACTGTGTTATTATCATGAGAATCGCCATATGATTATCTTCACTGTTACCTTGGCCAAGTTTCTTCATACAATCTCTCTCCCAATACTACGATCCCCTATTGTCACAGGCTGAACGCTTGTCGGGAGTGGGCTTCCAAAGCAAAAGAGAAGAATCCACTTGAGGCACACATCACAGATTTTCCGAACACCCGGGATGAACTGAGATCAAATCTATTAATATATTTATTGCAGGACACCAAAATAGCTCAAAATATTTTTATTTTGGAAGACAAGGTGTTTTTCAGGTTAAGCTAAGTACCTCCTGGTTCTTTCATAATCTCGATCAAAACAAAAACAATCATGCAAGGAGATAATGCGTTATTGTTATTGACAAGAATAATAAGAAAAATTCTATTTTTCTGCAGGTCTGACGCGTTAACAAAGCTGAAATGTTTTACCCACAAAATATTTTGACAAGAAAAGGAAAGCTTGGGCTTATTTGGTAAGGAATTATTGATTATTATTTGAATATTTAAAATTCCATCCATCCATGTATATACCTAGAGATCAAAAACGTTTGCTGAATCAAAGACATTCATGTCGCCAGGAACGAATTTTCTTCATGCATTAGGCTTCATTGCTATTTCTAAACTACTATCACAAAGCCACGCTCAACTTTCATTTTTATTATATAACAATTTGTAGCCTTCATGGATTTCCGTTATATAAATAATAAAGGATCCAATGAATTTACTGCTAAATATGTTGGTAGAATTGCAGAATTACTTTTTTCTTACTTGCAGCTTGAATATACCATCTCCAAATGTTCGGACGCTGCAGTAGACGAGAACCCAAAAAAACTAGCTCTTATTGTATCAACATACATTCAGCATGATTACGTTCTGTTGTTAAACACACACACACACACACACACACACACACACACATACACACACACACATCTATATATACACCAATATCGATGTAATTATTAGCTAACGACAGTGCTCAATGATATAAGAATATTGTAGCTATCATGTGGTGAACGACCAAAAAAAGAAGACTAAGTTTTGGTGTGTGTGTGTTTTTGTGTGTTTGTGTATGTGTGTGTGTTTGTGTATGTGTGTATTTATTACTCAGTAATTTAGTATCATTTCCGACACTAGAATAGCTAGGCATTAAATGTTATAAATGCAAAAATTACTAAGAGAAATGGACTACCATCAAACAATGTTTTCAGAAAATAATCGAACCAAATTGACCAAGAAAAAATGAAATTGCCATTACTCACTGTACTAGCCTGGAAAAAACCAGTTTAACGAATTGGACAATCACATGCGAGTATGCAGAGGCACAGCTTTACAGTATCGCGATCCATTCTAAAAAGTACAACATCTTAACCAATGAACTACTGATGATTCATTTTCTCTAAAGGAAACAGATAGATAAAAATGAGAAGGGTGGAAGTGAGTGCTTGCTACAAGAAAATGGAAGCGGAATTTACAACGAAAGTTCGAAACAACCAAAAGATTGCAATGAAAAGAAAAGAATTGAAAGGAAAGAGACTAAAGGTAACTTTTGAGAATCTAAAAAAAAATAAAGAGCTCGTGATTTCTAGCTTCAACTACTTTGTACCTTTCACAGAAACTGAAATAAAGTATTTACTTTCGACAAGCTGAAGTACCAAGGGCTGCCTGGGTGCGTTCATTTTGTACTTGTTTCTTATTAATTTTTAAAATTAATTCATAATGAGAGAAGTGATATTTTAATAAATATTTCTCCCTTGTACTTCCTGACTTGAAGGAAGGCTTTATGCCTCTGCTGACCTTACCATGTCGAATTGGAGGCTGGTAATATAAATAGAAATATCAAAAGGACAGTTAGATTCGGGGTGGAAGCTTCTGGCAACACATTACCATGATATCTAACACATGAAAATGGATGAGTTCTTTCGTTTTGTATCTTATTATTATTATTATTATTATTATTATTATTATTATTATATACGAATTTTTTACAGGATGTATCTACAGTCATATCATATATACACTATGTACATATATATATATATATACTGTTATCACAGATATCCTGTCCAAAAAAACAACAACAGTTATTTATTAGTTAAAACTCGCTAAAAAGAAAAAAGAAAACTAAAAGAGCTTCGATTGGCAGAAGAAACTAAAATATGCTGTTTAAAGCTCACTTCCAGATAAAAATCCTATTAGGTAAAATGTACTCTCAATTATATTTTTTCAATATATGCGTCTTTGGCAATCCCTTCAGGTTGCTGTCATCATTTGGTAACTTTTTTCTCTTCTCTTTGAAAGATATAGACATGGAACAATAGAATTTTAATTCAGCAATATAGAGAAGTAACCCATCTGATTTTCAACATTAGCTCGTGCTATACACCAGAGACGTAAAGATAATTTGGACAAAACTAAATATAAGATGGAAAGTTCTCATAAATTAAGATAAAAACTAATACAAACAATCAATAACGTAACGGATAACATTAATCATCTATTAACAAAAGTATTACTGCTTAATTAAAATGTATGATGATACGTGATCAGTTTTAATAATAAGCTAGTAAGTTAGAGCTATGACTTAAATGAGACTTGGATATTATACTACCTTTCTCGTCATTTGTGCTATTTTTACAGCGCTTGAGTTTGAGATGCAATTTAAATGTCAATAATTATATTAATAGTATGATCGATTCTGAAAATGTAAAAATAACTTAGTCACAGCTCAGTAGCTGAAGAGCTTTTTCTATTAAAAATCCATTGTTGGTATCTAATTTGAAAATTTGCTATCAACCAGCCTTTAAAATAATTAGTGAAATTATCTTTTTACTCAATTCTCCTTTTACACTGGCCTCAGTAAATTCTATGCTTATGGTTTTTTTCAGAAAAATGTATTTTTTGCCCAACCCTATCCTTACTCTTCCAGGGAAGTACAAGGGGCACTTGCAAATTATTATTATCATCGGAGTAGTAACATGCCCTAAATTATCAAATTACCATGCCAGAGTTTTTTGGTTATAGGTTAGTCAATGCCTTGGGAGTACAGTGCCCAGTTTGTTTCTTCATCACAAGTTGCAAAATATTGAGCTTTTTCTTTTTTATAGCTAAGTAGAAAGTTGAAATGAAGCCAGTAAATAACCAGGCGTTAATGTGATTCCAATGTGATAAAACCCAGTAGCATCTCATGTTATCTGAGTAGATTCACTCGTCTTTTGTTTTCGAAGAAATTCTACTCACAGACATTTGTTGCAAAAACGTGCCACGAGAAGTGTTTTTACACAAAGATGGAGCTCAGAGCATGTGTTGTTGAAATAATGAAACATAGCTCTCAACTGGAAAATGGAATAGAAAATGGTGAAAGAGAGCCATAAAAACTGGTTCACCGTTGTCGAAAAGTGAGACAACATGTGGTCTCTAAATGGAATAAATTGCACTTTCCAACCAAAGTTCTCCAGGCTCAAATGGGTAAATTAAGAAAAAGTGAAAACGCAGATAAAGCATGATGCAATCTGCAGGATGATGGCAAACTGTCTTTTCTTGAAAATCGAGTGATCTTGACGATAATCGCAACTGCGTTGCTACCATGGGAAAAAAGGAAAGAGAAATACACAACAAACTGAAATTATTTGCCCAGAAGTGAGATCTAGTCTACCTCAGAGTGAAGAAGATGAAACAAAGATATCCAAATAGTTAAAGAATCATTGACACAATGAGACATCAGTTGCCATCTTTAGACAAGGTAGCTAAAATTTCCTTGCGACGTCTGCTGGATCAAGAATATTCATGTTGCCAGGAACTAGTCTTCATACACGAGGCTTCATTGATATTTTAAACTTTTATCACAAAACAACGCTCAACATTCATGCTATCTTTAGTAAGTACATTAAAAAAATGGTGATACATTAGACATTGGTTGACACATTTAGAAAAATTATTATTGGCTCTTCTGTTTTGATTTAACCTAAAGTTGAGCACGCCATAAGATTGTCGAGGGTCGTTTGTTTGTTTTCTAAACTTTTTTCTGTATTTAGAAAACAAAACGTGTAAGCAGAAATTTGCGAGAAGCTTTGTTTTCTCATTTTAGGTTGGCAGCCAATGCACCAAGCAGCAAATTCAGGACTGTACCAAGAAGAGAATTTCTCAAAGTCAATATTCCACAAGCATGGTATTTACTGTACAATTATGCAGTTAATTTCACCAGACGTTATATTGTACAATCTCCGTTATTTTCCATCATATCTAACGACATCAAATATCTTCCAGTTTGTACTTTTTTCTCTTTTTCTCTTCCTCTGTCTTTGTTTGGCTCTGTGTCTTTTTCTGCCCTTGTCTAATTGTGTGTGTATGTGTGAGACGTGTGTGTATGTGTGTGTGTGTCGGCACCCACTCGCACAAATTATTGGGCTTATTCTTATACAAAATTATTTCACCTACTATTATCAAAATTTTTTGGCAAGGTTTAAGTTCATGTCAGTATATCCCAATTAATATTACGTTAATTTTGAGCTATAGATTTTTTTAATTTCAAAAATTGTGTAGCTGTTCCTCCAATTCAGTAAGGTGCGTCAAGTGGGTCAGATGGGCCCGTGCGCAAGCATGAAATTTTGAGTAGACTTCTTCATAGAGTTTATGAACTGGTAAACCCTGTTTTTCCGAAACCGGTAAACCGTTAATATTTTCCTAACCGGTGTTACTGGTAATAGAGCTTCAGAAAACCGGTTTTTTCGGTATGCAGAAAGCACCAAACTGAATGGCAACACTGAGGTTCTCTCAGCTCAGAGTCAGTTTCTGCCTCTAGTAATGTGTCATTGTTATGCAAGCTCAGCTTTCATAACAGTTTATCTGTATATATATATATATATATATATATATATATATATATATATATATATATATATATATATTTATATTTATAACTAAGTCCTATTATAATTTTTTTCCTTATTTTTAAAGCCACGACATAATCGAACCTGATATTCAATTGGCTCTTCGATTATCTTCACAATTGATGCTTGGAGTAGTCAGGATCTACGAACAACAGACAGGATTTGTTTGCAGTAAGGACTTTCTTTTCATGTGTCAATTAAGTAGTAAAACAATATCAGATGGAAAAATAGTAGATACAAAAAACACATTTTTCGTTCTAGTTAAATTCAAATTCACACTTACCAGATGACCGGGATTTCTAGGCCAGGGTTTATCCACTCTGACATAAGAACTTTATGATTAACAATATTGGTAAGCAAATAACAACAATATTATTATTATTATTATTATTATTAATAATAATAATAATAATAATAATAATAATAATAATAATAATAATAATAATAGGAACAGCAAAAATATCCCGGAAAGTTTAGAGACAAAGGAGAAGGAACTTTGAAACCAAAAGAAAAGCAAATTACCAGACAAATATGTCTGAGATTTACATGAGTGGCAATATAATATAATAATTATAAGAATTATAACAATGCCTGGTTAGAAAACGATATTGGTAGCAGGGAAAGAAGAATTAGGACAAGTAAATATTCAGAGAAGAATGTTTCAGTAAGATTGACTGTACCCATTATTGTTTGTCATTTGTCTTTTACCATTGTCAATTGTACCGAGAAAATGCAAGGCGGGATATCAATTTGAAAAAGGTCAAGTAAATCATCTCCTTTTCATGGATGATTTAAAGTTATTTGCAAAAGATGACTCATTGATAAGAACTATAAATGTACTCGGTGAAGATATAGGTATGAAGTTTGGGGTCGAAAAATGTGGGAGTCTTGTAATGAAAACAGGAAAAGTGAAACAGTGATGGTGTACAACTGCCAAATGGTGAAACGATTAACAGTGTTGGAGAAGAGGGATGCAAAGACAGTAGGCTGTTTCTGAGCAGCCGTCCACAAGCAGGACTAATTTTCCTGTGCTCTCTCTCTTCCGTTGAAATTATGCTGAAAGGTCCTTCCATATTTTTATACAGATACAGATACAGATACAGATACAGACTTTAAATGCGACTGCAAGGTGATGTAGTAGACCATCACTATTAAACAGGTATATCTACCAACGCTTGGTTAAGGTATTGGAGTAGAATTCTCGGTTTTAGTGTGGGCTTAGGTTCTTATCTAACTGCGGACGATTTCTTTGCAGGCTTGTACTTGTTTATCTAAATCTTCAATCATTATTCACTTTAGTTTAAATTGGAGCTGGAAAATCCATTGTTTTTGTCGAAGGTCTTAATTTACGGATAAATCAATTAGAGAGCGATAGAAACAAAAGAAAAGAATGTATGAAAGAGATGTACGATTTGCACATTTGCAGCCTTTCCTACAAAACAGCAAATTATTGCATTTCGACTTCAATTCAAAGTACTAATGAAAAAGATTGACTTGTCAATTAAAGTCCTAATACCACAGACTACGTCATAGGAAATTAGCGTTTCGCCAAATAAACAGCTATGAAAATAAGAAATTATGAAACCAAAGCTCTAAGAAGACAACATAATCTAGCGGCAATTAACTTAACCCAAATTTTGGGGCAAAAAAGCTCCATCTCAAAGTAGTCAACACGGTTCGGAAATAACTGAAGAAAATGTAGTCCTTAACGACAAGAAGCAAAACCAAACCAAAGGGAAAAGAGGCGGCCATAAGCTACATCCTACACAAAATGGACACGAACACTTAGAGGAAAAAAACCAATGTTTAAATTAGGTAAATTGGTTTTAAGTTACACAAATAACAAACTCGATAGCAAGTTCAAACGAAATGCAACTTCTCGTATTTAGTTTTACCAAACGTTATGCCAAAATTGTAATATTTACGAAAATAAGTAATGAATTTGAATGTGACTATAAAATAATGAATCCTTTATAATATTTTCATGATTTTTATGACAGTATTTATCAAAGTATAGGAAAGAATATAGAGCTTAAAACCAACAATATATCTTCACATGTCTATTTCTTGATTTAAAGAGTTTAATATCTGGTTTGATATAACAACGCTAACCTCTCTTTAACAGCACGTTTCCTTTCTTTAAGATGAGGCTAAGCAGATGATGACTCAAGTGAAAGTCTCACTTTCAGCAGTGAAGTCAGCTCCTGTTGATTTAAAAATAATAAGTGCAAGGTAAGAAGTCATTTTTACAAGAGAGATGTCAGAGAGAAATAATTTCCCTGGAAGTAGTCTCTCTGTTATACGTGGCATACTACTGAGTACCATACATATTTTCTGAGGTAGAATTGAGACAGAGAGAGAGAGACAGAGAGAGAGAGACAGACAGACAGACAGACAGACAGACAGAGAGACAGAGACAGAGAGACAGAGACAGAGAGGGAGGGAGGGACAGAGAGCGACAGAGACAGAGAGACAGAGAGAGAGAGGGAGGGAGAGAGAGACAGAGAGAGACACACACAGAGAGAGACAGACAGAGACAGAGAGAGAAAAACAGAGACACAGAGAGAGAGAGAGACAGAGAGAGAGAGAGAGAGAGACAGAGAGACAGAGACACACAGAGAGAGACAGAGAAAGACAGAGAGAGAGACACAGAGAGAGAGAGAGACAATAAACAAAGAAAATCAGTTANAGAGAGACACACACAGAGAGAGACAGACAGAGACAGAGAGAGAAAAACAGAGACACAGAGAGAGAGAGAGAGAGAGAGAGAGAGAGAGAGAGACAGAGAGACAGAGACACACAGAGAGAGACAGAGAAAGACAGAGAGAGAGACACAGAGAGAGAGAGAGACAATAAACAAAAGAAATCAGTTATCAAAATATTCCTAAATAATTTTATGTGTTGGATTCACCCAGGAAAAGAGAAATGTGTTCGAAATAAAACTACAACTCAAGTTTTTTTTTCAAGTGAGCTATTGACAAAGAGTTGTATTTAACCTCAGAGCATGTTGTTTTAGTCTTACAATTTCATCCTAGCTTTGACACATTGACCAGTGTATATAGTTGTTATAGAGAAGGAAAACTTTGTAGTAACCGAAATGGATTCAAACCAGAGCCTATTGTTTTCATGACCACATGAGAGAGAAAGGTGAAAGAGTCCCATAAACCGTCAAATCCCACAAGGGAACAGAAGACGTTAAACGGATACAGTAAAGTAAATAAGTATTCTTTTTGAAATATCACTATCCCACGGTTTTGACTGACAGTTAATAGATTCATAGGCTCTGTAGATATAAGAGGTTTATCATGTCATAGGAGTAAGCTTTGTGATTGCTGTGATGCAAGAAATAGATTGTTTACTTTATTTTTCTAAAATCTCTTTATTTTTGCTGTCAAGCGTGTCCTCTTGTGCTTAGCAGTTTTCGGTTATTTCATGATCACCGTTTTGAACATCTCTCTTCTGCTCCTTTTCTCTTTAAAAAAGCTTACAACTCATGATGTGATAGAGCTCTTGTATCTATAACTTCTACTGAATCCTTAAAATCAAGAATTGTCAAGATCACAGGCGCTGGTATGCATGCAGCCGTAAGAAATTTAGATTTACCGGGGTTTTTTTTTTTGCCTCTCCATCTTTTTATTCGTCCTCTTAAAATATTTTTGCAGACGAGAAGCTATAACTTTACCGGACAAGTCATCAGAAGATATCACTATGGAGCCATTCCGAATCGATCTCATTATGGATCCAGAGATCCTCTTCTCTACAGTAAGCATAAACTGATTTTTATAGCTTGACTTATCCTACATGGTTTTTAATTTTAATCTAGCTAGGTGATCGTTTTCTTGTATTTTATTATTTATAAAATGTACTTAGATTGAAACCCATGTTTACTTAGTTTTCAATGACAATGTCGGCATTTAAACTTGCTTCTTGCTGAAATAATTACAACTAATATACTTTCTGTCTTTTACATTCCTATATTATAATAATGGGTTATGGGTGCAACAATGTATTTCCTGTGTATTTTGGAAATTTACTATATAAAAAAAGAATAAAAGATATATAAATGCAAAGAGGATGATAAAAATGCAAACCAAATAACGGTAAAAGTCTTTTTTATTTATTGCTTATGAATTGATTGATTTTGACCTCGAAAGCAGTAAGGTGACATGTACTCTTGTGTGCACTTTTGAATAAAGGGTACACGATCATCACCCATTGCAGGACGTTAATGAAAATAGAGTGGAACCAAATAGAAGATAGCGTTATAGAGATGATCTGCTTTAGGCCATGAAAACTTGCAGCAGTTGTCCGCATACACTTGTTTTTCGTTATACATTCAAATCCTCTGGTATCATTACATAAAAGAGAGACTGTGAAGCTCTTTCTTATTTTCATTTTATCGCAGACTAGAAGTTAAAACCCAGAAAACCAGTGTTTTAACAAAAACCTAGTACTTACCAGAATATCAAGTAATTTCATTTAAGAGATGTAAGCGGAAGCGAATGTAAATTAGGAAATAGGTGTGTGTGGGGGGGGGGTGGGGGGTGGGGTGGGGGGGGTCTTTCTTTTATTAATTTAATGATTATCTTATATGCACTATGGAAAAGCCATGAAAAATAGGATTTAGTCATATACGGTGCTGATCTTCTGGCTGCAATAAAAGATCGAGTTGTGTGGCAAACTAATTTTGTCAATGTTTCACAATGAATATGGATGGCAGAATAATAATAATAATAATAATAATAATAATGTCATATATCAGTTTACAGAAAGAAGAAACATTAATAAGGCATTGTCTAATCCTTGCATTATCCATGAAGTTTCATGTTAAAAATAATGTGGATGATGATGATAATAAAGATAATTGCTAATGGTGGTAATGAAGATAATTGATAGGTGATTTTTACTTACTTTTTAGGCCGTGAAAGCAAATGACTAATATGGCTACTCAACATCTTCAAATAATTGCCCACTTCTGCTGTAACTGTATAAACATTTTAGGGTATTTAACAAAAATATATTTTGAACAAGATGCTCTTGATGGTAGTTCTATAAATTTCTTTTTGACAAAATTTCTTTCTAAATCTTTTTTCTCTCGTAGTACGATTTTGACACGTATATGATAATTAAAAGAAGCCCTCCAGTGTTCTCTCCAGAAACTACCCTTCTTAAAACGCCAAGCCCATTAAAAAGCCCACTACTACAGGTAGACAAAGGAAGTATCACTTTAAGTGAGAAAGAATTTACACCAGAAAGACCGATTCAGGTAAGGCTCTACAAGTAAAAAGAATAAGAATATAATTTTCAGCATTGAACCATACTGTAGTGTAATGAAATGTTGGTCTCGTCATAAAATTACTCACAAAGAACAGCAGTGGACTGACAAAGTGAGCAATGAAGTGGCATTAGAGAGAGCAGGAATGAAAAGAAAGTTGATGAAGGTAATTAGAAAAAGACAACTGCAGTTTCTGGGTCATGCAATGAGATGTGAAGAAATGGAAAACTTGGTGTTAACAGGGAAGATTAAAGGGAAGAAAAGTAGAGGAAGACAGAGACTGAAATTCATTACCAGCTTGAACAAGGATCTCCAATTCAAGAGGAGTGACTGTGAAATTTTAGCACTGACAAAAGAGAGAAAGAGATGGAAGACCTTGATCTCCAACGTCCTGAAAGAATAAGGAACTCAGAAGAAGAAGAAGAAGAAGGACAGCACANGTAATGAAAAGAAAGTTGATGAAGGTAATTAGAAAAAGACAACTGCAGTTTCTGGGTCATGCAATGAGATGTGAAGAAATGGAAAACTTGGTGTTAACAGGGAAGATTAAAGGGAAGAAAAGTAGAGGAAGACAGAGACTGAAATTCATTACCAGCTTGAACAAGGATCTCCAATTCAAGAGGAGTGACTGTGAAATTTTAGCACTGACAAAAGAGAGAAAGAGATGGAAGACCTTGATCTCCAACGTCCTGAAAGAATAAGGAACTCAGAAGAAGAAGAAGAAGAAGGACAGCACAATACGTAAGTAAAACGAATTAACCCAAGAAGACAACAAATGGTTATAATTTTTTAATGCTGTTATTAGTATTGAAAAATTTCACACCTCTTTTAAAATTTTTAATGAAGTTCCAACATTTCCAATCCCTATAGTTTGGTTTTACTAATTCCTAATATATTAATTAGAGCTACAGTGGTGTATTTATTTAGACTGTAACAAAATTCGTGATATTGTTAAATTAACTACCCGTCTATCTATATCCATCCATCTATCGATCGATCGATCGATCGATCGATCGATCTACCTACCTATCTATCTATCTATCTATCTATCTATCTATCTATCTATCTGTCTATCTATCTGTCTATCTATCTATCTATCTATCTATCCATCTATCTGCTTATCCATCTATCTATCTATCTATCTATCTATCTATCCATCTATCTATCTGTCTATCATCTATCTATCTATCTATCTATCTATCTATCTATCTATCCATCTATCTATCCTTCTGTTTATCCATCTGTCCATCCATCTATCGACCTATTTATTCATCAATCAATATCTCTATCTATCTTCTATGTATCGATCCACCTAACAATTGTCAACTACTTGAATATTTTTCAAGTTTCAAAAAAAGTTGACTGGAACCCTAGAGCCTATCTCCTTATTGATCCAAACTTTCATAATTCACTGAATTGAAGAAGGAAAATTTTGAAGAAAAAAAAAATATTTTGAAAAGAAATTTTGATCAGGGTATGGTAATTTAAAGAAGCTCAAGTACCAATTTTCTTTGTAATAAGTACGAAAACTTTAGTAAATTGCACTAATTTTGCTGACTTTCGATGCAATCAATTATATCTCACCAACTTTGATTGCCTTCGTAAAAAATGCATCTTAACCTAATGAAATAGGGGTACATCTCTGCCTTTGACATACTCAGCGAGTTATGAGTCCAAAATTCCGGAGGCTTACTTCTAGATCTTAAAATAACCTACAAAATTCCGGAAGCTAACATTCTAGATCTCAAAATAACCTACAAAATTCCGGAGGCTAACATTCTAGATCACAAAATAACCTACAAAATTCCGGAGGCTAACATTCTAGATCTCAAAATAACCTACAAAATTCCGGAAGCTAACTTCTAGATCACAAAATAACCTACACATTCCGGAGCTAACATTCTAGATACAAA
>RDPX01000304.1:850031-862443 GCA_003991215.1 Morbakka virulenta
CAAAATAACCTACAAAATTCCGGAGGCTAACATTCTAGATCACAAAATAACCTACAAAATTCCGGAGGCTAACATTCTAGATCTCAAAATAACCTACAAAATTCCGGAAGCTAACTTCTAGATCACAAAATAACCTACACAATTCCGGAGGCTAACATTCTAGATCTCAAAATAACCTACAAAATTCCGGAGGCTAACATTCTAGATCACAAAATAACCTACAAAATTCCGGAGGCTAACATTCTAGATCACAAAATAACCTACAAAATTCCGGAGGCTAACATTCTAGATCACAAAATAACCTACAAAATTCCGGAGGCTAACATTCTAGATCTCAAAATAACCTACAAAATTCCGGAGGCTAACTTCTAGATCACAAAATAACCTACAATACTAACAATAATAAGCTTTCATTTTCCATTTTTCCACTTAGGTTCCAGGTGAGGAAGATCTCCCAGGATTTCCACTCACTGAGGATGTTCTTCCTCTTTCTACCCATAAACAAGAAGACAATCTGGCAGAACGCATGGAATTGGTACCTTTAAAATCAGGATCATCTGATGAAGCGGAAATTTTTGAGGAGTAAGTCATTTTACAAAAATTTATTCTACGAATAGCAAAATTGAATTTGAGCTGAAAATGGCAAAAATCACTAAAAATCCTCTGACGTGCTGAAATGAGTTTTTCGCTACTATGAGGTTTGTTCACAAATGCAAAATTTTTTGTTCAAAAGGAAGCATTGTACAATTATGTTAATTGCTATTACTTTGTATATTTGGTTTATTTATACAGTCACAAAAGAGAAGAGTCTTTTTAACTTTGGTCTTCATTATTATTAGAGACGAAAGTTGAAACTTTAACGGGTTGACTTTTTTAACTGATTACCTGTAAATTATTTTACTTTTTTTACTACTATTTTAATGTGATAGAAGCGTATGAATGTTTATATATATTCATATAAATGTATACATTTATTATATTATATTATTTTATATTATATTATATTATATCATATCTATTCATCCATCAATCAATCAATCAATCAATCTATCTATCTATCTATCTATCTATCCATCTATCTATCAATCTATGCATCCATCTCTCTCTCTCTTTTTTTAATTTTTTTTTCATGATACATTTAATAATTTTGGTGGTTAGTTTTGCTCCGGGTAAGTTGTATGCAATTTAGATATGCTTTTTATTTCATAACAATATCAGCCTTTTAGGCCCTAATAATTTTAACACCCATTTGCCCATTTCTGTTTCGCCTTCATACAATGTATGTCTATCCATTTATGTACCAGTGGTATAAAGAAATTTGTATTATTTTTGCCATAATAAATGCATATCATTTTAACAATTCTTGTTCATAAACAACATTTATAATCAAATTTGTTATTTAAGCGGAAAAATTTTCAAAAGATGCTCTTTACCTGAAGAATGGCCCAGCTTCATTAATGGTAATTTTAGGTTTAAAAGAGATAGTGCAATTTATTACGTTAGACAATTAATTATGTTATGAACTCATTTATTTTGTACTTTTTCTCTTTGTTAATATTAAGAATGGCTTTAAGGTCTATGATTGCCAACTACCCTGGGGAAGATACAGATATCCCTTCAGTGAAAGGAGTTGAATCTGGAGTTCAGGAGGAAGTACCAGGTAAAAGTGAAATTGATTTTTACTTTGTTTCAAATAAATGAACCAACAATGAGCATATATTTCTCTGACAATATATTTCGGATTTTTTAAAATCCATCTTCAGGTCTAAAAGCAATAAAAGAAAAAGTTTAAAACAGTTTAAAAATATACATCTGTACAAAAATTCCATCATCTATATCGCACTACATACATACATATAATAAAATCATATACGCAAAGTATCGCAGGTAATTAGATTTTAATGACCAATGATCTACTTCTGTATTCATGTTTTGTGTTTAGACACAGTTTGATGTTTTCAATTTAAAGAGCCTCGATAAATTGAGAAATTGATTTTGATGACGCGCACAAAATCGTGACGTCATCCATTGTAAGTTCACAATTGCAACTTTTCCCGTGACCAGCTACTGGACCATTACGTTTATGTTCCTTAAAACGACTTTGCAAATGTCGGCTCGTTTGCCCGACATAGCACGCACTACAACGTGAAACATTATTTTTACTTCGGCAACGAAATTAAAACAATGATAACGATACACACACATACACTAATTTCAAACTTTAAGTAATATATATATATATGTATAATACATAATAATAATAATAATAATAATAATAATAATAATAATAATAACAACAATAATAAATGTATCTGAAAGAAACAAAAGATAAGCTGTTGAAACAAGTATACAAACATGAAAGCGACAAGAAGTTATATACGATCCAAAAAGAGGCCAGTAAGTTTGAAAAGGAAATGGGATTGCAAAGGGAGAGTACTGAAAATGAACAAGCCATGCCAATTACAAAGAAAGTGAAATTTCTAAAAGAAACAGTAAAGAAAAAGTTTATGATCAACATGAAAGAGAGATGGAAAGAGAAACCGCTACATGGACAGTACCGAAAGAGAATTGATAGAGCAGATGTTGACAAAGAATTGACACATGGATGGTTACAAAGTTCAGGATTGAAAGCGGAGACAGAAAGTCTGGTGATAGCTGCACAAAATCAAAGTTTAGCAAAACGATACTATCAGCACAAAATTATTAAAAATGGAGCTGACCCGAAATGTAGATTATGCCATGAATTTGATGAAAGTGTGGAGCACATTATATCTGGCCAAAAAGGAATATTCAAAAAGACATGATAAGGCACTCACTTATATTTACTGGAATATTTGTAAATACTACCAGATTCAAGTCATTAACAAATGATATGAACATAAACCAACCAAAGTTGTTGAAGGAAATGATGTTACAGTATTATGGGATATGCCGATTAACACAGACAAAGAAATCAAAGCAAACAGGCCGGATATTGTAATCAAGGATAAATCAAAGAGTTTTTGTATTTTAATTGATATGGCTGTACCATCAGAAAGAAATGTTGCGACAAAGGAGATCAAGAAGATTGCAAAATACAAAAATCTCGATGATGATGAAATAGAAATCAGCAAAATGTGGAGCACTTGTAATAGGACCTCTTGGATTTATTAGAAAAGGAATAAAGCGATATATTGAACAAAAGCCTGGTAAAATCGAAGAACTGCAGAAAATGGTGCTTCTTGGAACTGCACATTTACTAAGAAGAACTCTATCTATAACTTAGCCTCAGGATCATAGGTTGATCCCGGCATTTTTAAGGGACTGAAGTACACAAACGTTGTAAAGCATTTTTTTAATAATAATAATAATAATAATAATAATAATAATAATGATAATAATGATAACTATTAATCATCTCATCAGCGAATGCAGCAAAATGGCGCAGAAAGAATACAAGAATAGACATGATTGGGTTGGGAGAAGAATCCACTGGGACATATGCAGGAAATTTGGGGTACATGTAAGCAAGAAGTGGTACAACCATAAGCTGGAAAGTGTGATTGAAAATGATACTTGCAAGGTACTGTGGGACTTTACCATACAGACCGATCATGTAATTGAAGCTAGAAGGCCAGATTTAATTTTGATCAAGAAGGAGGACAACAACTGCATCATCGTTGACTTTGCCATCCCATATGATATCCGTATAGAGCAGAAGGAGAAAGAGAAAGTTGAGAAATACCAGGATTTAAAGAGAGAACTCCAGAAAATATGGAACATGAAGGTGAAAGTAGTACCCATAGTCATCGGGGCGTTAGGAACACCACCAAAAGACATCAAAAGAAGAGTAGAAGAGCTGGAAATTGAGACCAGAATTGAAGAGATGCAGAAGATTGTAATCCTGCAATCTGCACGAATCCTGAGAAAAGTCCTTGAAAATTGAGGAGACTTGCTGTCACCAATATCAAGGAGACATTACCGCTGAATGAAATGACATCTTATCAGTGTGCGATAATTCTATAATGATAATAATAATAATAATGATAAATATAATAATATATAATAAATAATAATAAATATAATAATAAATATAATAATAAATATAGAATAAATAATAATAATAATAAAAATAATAATATATGTAAAAAATATATATATGTAAAAAAAATATATATATATATATATATATATTCTTAGTCATCTATCATTTTACAATTTTCATTACGCTTCTACATAGTTCTATCCTTCATACATCACTATTTTCTTTCTCTCTTCGAATAGTTCATTCTTATGTTTTTCGTTGTATTGTGTTTTGTGTTGTGGTGTGGATTGTTCATGTATGGATTGTCCCATTATTGTAGTTTTATCAGCCAGTTCCATCTTTGGCTAAAGTTTTCTGAGTGTTTCACTCTTATGCTAAATATATAGTATTAGAGTGTAACACTCAGAGCCAAAGATGGTATTGACGAAATTAATAGTAAGCAAGCAGCAGGACAATAGGAAAGACCACAGAACGAGCAACACACACACACACACACACACACACACAAATGTTTGCAGATAAATAAAAAAAGCATAATAAAATTATAATTGACCAAAATAAAAGAATGAGTAATTGTCGTGTGGTAATTACAGAAATCATGGATCATCAGTCGATGACCATGTCAACAATTTCGGGCATTTAAAATCGAAATGATTTACACGACATGGCTGCCCAGCAGCAATGATTAGATGGCACCTGCACAGAACAAGAAAAGAAGTATAACAGGGACATAAGCGAAGATAACAGCACTGGCGTGAAAAGTGAGGAAGATGGAGGGGAGATAGGGGAATATATATATATAAGAGAAGAACTTTAGAGCATAGAAAGATAATATAGATGTTTTGTCAAGTCATATTGTAAATTATTGATGTCTTTGTTGAACGAAGAAAATGCATCACCATGAATAATATGCATCTTATCGAATTTTCACATCATCTTTTTAAGGCAAGCACCTTGTTTAACCATTCTCAAAGTCAGTTTTTGACTTTTGGAAGGAAAATTATCGTACTGTAGAGTAGTACGGGCTATGCGTAGTAGTTCAGCTGATATTGAACTATAATATATACTCTGGGAGATTTCCAGAATGGTCAGACATTCTGACAATAAAAAAAGAAAATTGATCATTTTTGTCAAAAAGCTTGTAAACAAAGATTCCATCTACGATAGGAATATCTAACTCCAGAAACATAGCATGGCTACTCTTACGTTCACATTTTTGGTGTAGCTCCTCGGGATGGATTTCACCAGAGCTATTTTCAAATTCATTGTTGTCATTAATGCAGCATGCATCATCAATGAGCCGAAACGAATGCTTGAACCGGAAGCCGCAGTACCGCTCAGCACGAGAAAGTTTAATACTACAAGAGCTTTCATGATAGTACAGGTTTGCCCATAAAGAAGCAGGGTCCATCCCCATTGAAATACCAATACGTTGCTGAAACACAAGGTTGCCAATCTTGAAAAAAGACTCTGAAATGAGATACTTAATCATTAAGTTTAATTCGCTGATTTGTGAAGCTGGTAGTCTAATTCTTTTTTAGGGTAAAGAAAAAAGTTTTTCCTTTCAAAGTAATGAATTTTCTTGAACCATCAGAATATATAAATAACCAAATTTTATCGCTTAAACCAGTATGAAGCTCGTGTTGAACTGGTATATTAGAAACGAAGGAAAACTGGGCAAGTGCAATTTTAAGGGTTTTCTTTCTGTTTGAGGAGCAGAAAAGAGCCGATTTTTTCTTGTTTTTTAAATGTACTCCTCGAGTCTCTATGGTCCACTTATCACAAAATCACATTTGTTCCAATTGCCATTATATGAACTAAGCCATTAAAATTATGAACCCGATTTCACATCCTGTCATCTCATGCAGCAACTGCATTTTGTTACGTGTTGTTAATGCTGCAATATGTCGGCAGCATCGTAGTTTGTATGTATATTTTTATATCTTTCACTTTTTCCTAGCGTAAGTCTATCTAATACATAATCATGATCGAAAACAATTTATTTAACTCCATGCTTAACTCCAGAGAGAGAGACACACACACACACATAAACTGTGTGTGCGTGTCTCTCTGTCTGTCTGTCTGTCTGTCTGTCTCTCTGTCTGCCTCTCTCTCTCTCTCTCTCTCTCTCTCTCTCTCTCTCTCTCTTTGTGTACATTGCCAAAATTGCTTTCGACCATCCATTTCTTTCTCATACATCTATCCTGTAAACAGTAGGAAATGCAGGAGTTTTCGTACACTCAGCAGGTCACATAATTACGTTTATCAATTAATCAACGATCGATCCGATAGACAAATAAGAGAGAAAGATAGGCCAGAGTGGAAGTGGGAAGACAAGAGAAAAAATATAAAAAGAGTGCCAGGGAAGTGAAGAACTGATTCTTTTGAGGTTATCAGCCAATTTCACCTCTCACAAGAGTGTCTAGTCATGGGTGTGAGAAATCTCAATTGAGAAGTTCCGCCTGCAATTGCAATATGGGACAAGAAAAATCCATCTGAAGAAAAACTATTTGCAATCCTGGCCATGAACGATAAATACTTCAAGCTACAAGCTAGACTTTGATAAGCATATCAACACCCCAATCCGCAATATTCTGTTAGATAAATTGGTGGATAGATTGAAAAAAAGAAAGGTAAATAGATACTTTCACATAGTGTCACAGCCAACATACTTGAGCTTGTCTACCTGCCTCACTTTTGGAGAAGATATTTTAAAACGAGACTCTTTTCTTATGTATTTTGCCTTTGTGTATGACTGACATACACATAGTATAGAATGACTGACAAATATGTGACAATTACGACAAATCCAAGTATATTAGGATAACAAACTAGGAAATACTTGTCTAAGTAGAAAACAATTTGATATTCAAGCATAACAAAGTTGCTGCTTCCTAAGCGTAGACAGAGATTTTACTTGTCAGCAGTACCTTGAACTCAGTTTGAAACTAAAACACAGTCGGAATGCTATGGAATATCACCAGATGTTTTTTCTCACGGTACCTGTAAATGGTAACATGAGTTTTTTTCTTTGATCCAGTAAGTTTAAGACTTCGTTTAAGCAGTTCTGAAAGCTCTGTGCGTATGCTTGATAATATTGTTTAAGTATCAACACATTATTTTCTTAAAGCATCGGTTATATTTGCTGAGGTTTGAGGTTAACATAACACGCATCTTTAATTTTCAATATCTGCAACTTGATCCCTACGGATTTTATAGATTAATAAGGTTCGAACGTCTAGGCTTATGCCTCATATTTTTGGCTGATGTGCAAAATTCTCGTATTCTCAAATTGTCACCTCACCATAACAGCTTTGGTCTTTTCAAGCAACTGTCCTGCAGACTTCCGTTGTTCAGTCAAAGAATGCCATCTGACACAGCCTTCAGTGTCTTCTTTCTAGGACTCCACCTCTGCCTTGGCATTCCCGTTTTCTCTCTTTCCAACTACTCTCACCTCTTCTACTTTTCTAATATCGTTATCTTCCGCTTTTCGAGAGAGATGAACATGGGGTGTATTAGTTTCAGAATTCCCACAAAATGAAGGAGTGAAATAACAACACTCATAGAAAACAAAATATTTCATGGTGAAAAGCAATGATAACATGCAAGAATTTTGTTGACAAATACTAACAAAACTTATATCTCTATAAACTACTGTAAGGCACAATCATTTATCACTCTTGTTCTACACAGATCACGAATTGTTGCTTGTATCCTTTCCAGCCGTTATGTCACAAATACATTTTTAATTCTAAAATATAATTTCTCAGATCTCAGAGCTGTTTTTCTTTGTCTAAGCAATCTCAGTCACATCCTTTTAACTTCCTTTTTTACTGTTTGAAAAGTGATTAAGAAAGCAATAAGTTTACGACATCCTCCCCCCTCTTTATTTGAGACACCTTCGTTCTTATTAATTTTTCTTCATGATTACATTTTGTCATACATCTGTTAAATCTCCCTGTCAGATCTCCAAAGAAAGCTACAAAATATACTTTGCACCTGCGTTGAGCCTCAAAAGACGCATGGCAAAAGTTGTAAGATGCAACAATGTAGCTGGTCCTTTGATACTCAGTCTGCCCTATAATTTGACTCAAAAATGTTTTCGTTCTGCCTTAAGAACTATGCCTTTCAATTACGTATCTGGAAAGTATCTCAGTGATAAATCAGTGATAAGTATGCGATAAAGTGGCATGTAGCACTTTCAAGTCCACCTTTACTCGTTATTTCTTTATTACTTAGTCTAAGGACTTTAAGTAAAAAATTCTCATTTTGGTTACTGAAATTTCAGTATTCAAAATTTGAAGCAAACGCGTTTCTCCTCAAATGTGTACATTCTAGACTTCATTTCTCTCTTAAGGATCGTCAACAAAAATATTTTGGTAATTTAGAACTGCTATTAATCAGTAGAATAAAGTCTGAGAAGAATGTAAGGAATGAAGATATCCGCGAAAGAGCTAGTGTAAGAGAAGTCCAAGTAGGCACGATGGAAAAAGAAGACAGTGCATTATTTTTTGCACGTCTGCAGAAGAGAAGCGAATGAAGGTAGGAGGAGAATAAGTGACATGAATGCACATGGTAAGAAAAAGAGATGAAGGCCAAAACGGAGACTGATGGATACAATAAGTGAGACTTCAAGCGCTGGAACCTGAAAAAGGATGATGCAATGAATAGAGTGAGAATGTGTTCATTGATCGAAATGAGAGGCCTGCAAAACTGCCTCCTGTCCATGACTATAAATGTTTAGGTGAGAAAGGTGGGAAATTAGGTAGCAGAATATAATTCCAGAAAAGGTGCTGTTATTACATGGGCACCATTTTACATATCAAATTCTTCTGCTGCAATTGGTAATATTAATCAACAAGTTATCTATCTATCTATCTATCTATCTATCTATCTATCTATCTATCTATCTATCTATCTATCTATCTATCTATCTATTTGTCTATCTATCTATCTATCTATCTATCTATCTATCCATTTATGCATCTATCTATCTATGCATCTATCTATCCATCCATCACGGTATTGTGGAATTATATTTTTCATAACTTATTTGTTTTAAGAATACAAGCAGGTGGAGAAAATCAACAGTTATTTTCTAGACTTCTACACAATGTTTTACCTGCGTGTTTACACTAGAAACAAAATAACGAATTATTTAACAACATTACGTTCAGTACANATCTATCTATCTATCTATCTATCTATCTATCTATCTATTTGTCTATCTATCTATCTATCTATCTATCTATCTATCCATTTATGCATCTATCTATCTATGCATCTATCTATCCATCCATCACGGTATTGTGGAATTATATTTTTCATAACTTATTTGTTTTAAGAATACAAGCAGGTGGAGAAAATCAACAGTTATTTTCTAGACTTCTACACAATGTTTTACCTGCGTGTTTACACTAGAAACAAAATAACGAATTATTTAACAACATTACGTTCAGTACATTTGTAAGGTCCTCGATTGAAAAAGAGCTTTTCATTTCGGGAAACTTTTGCGTGCCGCCAAAATTCCAAGAACACCAAACCTGTGGCTTTGGTGATACTGACGTTATAGATTTTCTGTGGTTCAAGTTCATATCAGCAACATATTGGTGCAAACTTGAGCTTTGAAATCAGTGATCACACACGTATAATGCAAATGTAAGCGCAGAGGTTTTTGCAAGGCATTTTACAAAATGGTGCCTTGCATATTCACACCCACATAGCCAGGCACCCCTAAATTTGTACTGATTACAACATGCGAAGTATACATACACAGGCGTATACATTAAAACACACACAAAGCCAGACATTCAGCAAAAAGGAAAACTGTTATCTTTCCTGGTTGTTCCATGACAATTTTAACAATGAACGTTAGGTGTCACTTTAATTCCGTGTTTCCATTATATTATTATTATTCCTATGCAGAGAAACAGACCAGTGACGATACATCTCGCGAAAGAAAGAAGAAACAGGTTGTAAGTAGGGAAGTTTAGCAGATATAGTGATGTAGAATTGAGTAGGAACAGTTTTCGAGCTCCTTGCTGTTGATAAACTTGTAGTTTAGATCTTATTGTAGAAAATCTCTAGTTGTGAAGTAATTACAGTGGAACCCCGGTTGGCGACCATCCCGCCAACACGACCACTTTTTCAAAGTCCCGATTTTTTCTCTTATTAAACTTTGTAAAATGTCTTCATTAACGCGACCACCCCTGTTCCCAGACTGCGACCAGCAAATAATTGGTCCCAAGTGCATATTCCAACCTCCTGACACGACCACAGCAGGGCAATTAGCGGCTTGAGTGACACACTACCTAATTAGGCTTATGACTAACGGCAGTAAATGGCGACCTACAGTTGAAACCAATAAAAAAGTATTCTTCCTCAAGCCGTTGATGACCTTCAGAGGTTTGTAAACTTTAAAGAATAAATCAACCCCCCTGTACCGTGTTGTTCTGTCTGTGTTTCATTTATACATTAGGGATGTCGAATACATCTAGAATGTCATGTTTTTAAAATTGTTTTCACTATCATTAGAGGTCATCAGAGTATATTGTTTTTCTCTCCCTTACGTGAAATAGCGTCTCTTCCCATTCTATTGTCATCACAATCCCTTGATCACTTGAGATCGTGGTACCATCTATTTGGTTCATGTATAATTTTCGTGAGCTATATCAGATTGTCTTTACTATTTCACGTTTTATCTTCAGCTTGAAAGAAATTTCTTTCATATTATCATTTCTTTCACTATTTTGTTCTAAAAAATATTTCATTAAGAATATAAATATAAAAAGGGCGTTCAACAAGGCTGTATATTTTCACTTTATTTTTTAAAAGCAATATATATAAAGAGAGGAATAGATAACGTCAAAGTATGCTAAGAAGTTACAATCTTAATAGACAGAAGAAAGGTAGAGTAGAAGGTATTACAAATCAATCCAAGATAAATTCATCACCACGAAAGTGTGAAATAATGTCCAAAATTGTAAATTCTTGAACTTTCCAAACTGTCAGAAATTAATTGCCCCATGTCGGTTTTGTTTTACTTTTATTTTTTCTCTTTGGACCTTACTTTATGTCATTGCTAGTCTACCCATCTTTCTTTTATTTCATGAAGTTGTAGAGTAGAATATAAAAGAATATTTCAACACTCCTCTAGTAGTTATATAAATAAGGACTGTATGCATGCTATCACTACTGGGCTACACTAAATTTAGAGGTAAAAAGGTAGAAACTAAATGTGAAATTTTAAAGCATTTTAGCACTCGGATAGTGCTTGCTAGTTTCTAGGATTTTTAGGAACAGGATAACAATTTTTAATTCCAATTATTAAGTCTAAATGTTAATTTTTTTCCACGAAGGAAACCGACTGGGAAATCGAACAAGGAACTCCTCTTCCCCCTACTCTACCTAGCCAGTCTGCTCCTACTCCACCGCGAAAAAAAAGAAGGCTCTTAATAGACGAAGACGTACAACTTAAAGGGAAAGATATAAGAAGGAATTTGGCATCAGCTGACTCCACTTTAAGGCCTGTGGTACGTAATTTTTATCGACAATGTCATTCAGTTGTTATGTTTGAAAACAAGAAAGAGATTTGAGGGGCGATAGGATGACTCAGATTTTAATCGTATCATAGCTCACTTAAGTTAAGGCCAACAGATCTTGTTTTTATTCTTGTTCTTTATTCCACTTTTTTTTTTCTCCTTTTTCTTTTTGTGGTCAGACAAACTTGAGAAGATTGTTGTTACTTAAACAATCCTTTGAGTCTGAGGGGAAGAGAATTAGATAAGGTGACCTCTATAGTTTAAGTGTTAGGATTATTGAGTATCAGTCAGACGAGTCGATTTTTTTTTCTTGTGTGGAAAGCATTTAGACAATGGGAAAAGATATTTGTACTATACCCTTTCTGTGGAAATTTTGAAATATTTCAAAGTTTTGCATAAAAATCAACCACACAACATTGGCTTTACTGGCATATTCTATGGTTCTCACCTTTGCAATACCCTCCAACCTTTTAGAACTTCCACTTTAAGGGTATAGTTTAAATCATTTTAATATATTAGTTGATATTTATATATATTATACATCCATATTAATAGTTATAACAAAGGGCATACTTTAAATCATTTTAATATATTAGTTGATATTTATATATATTATACATCCATATTAATAGTTATAACAAAATGTATACTTTAAATCATTTTAATATATTAGTTGATATTTATATATATTATGCATCCATTTTAATAGTTATAACAAAGGGCATACTTTAAATCATTTTAATATATTGGTTGATATTTATATATATTATACATCCATTTTAATAGTTATAACAAAGGGTATACTTTAAATCATTTTAATATATTAGTTGATATTTATATATATTAT
>RDPX01000304.1:896466-932934 GCA_003991215.1 Morbakka virulenta
CTCTCTCTCTCTCTCTCTCTCTCCCTCTCTCTCTCTCGCTCTCTCTCTCTCTCGCTCTCTCTCTCTCTCTCTCTCTCTCTCTCTCTCTCTCTCTCTCTCTCTCTCTCTCTCTCTCTCTCTCTCTCTCTCTCTCTCTCTCTCTCTCTCTCTCTCTCTCTCTCTCTCTCTCTCTCCCTCTCTCTTTCTCTCTCTCCCCCCTCTCTCTTCCTCCCCCCTCTCTCCCTGGTATTATTCAAAAGTAACTCGTTACATAATGGAGTAAAGCTCTGTTTGGTCAAGATTTAATAACAAGGTCCTGTTTTACAGGCAACCTTTCTTAGCAAATGCAGTAAGCATAACACGTGTTATTACAAGAAATTGAAAATTTTGATCCATCTTTGCATATACGGTTTTATTTTCTTAATCCTTGTCGAAAGGAGCCATGGCTTAATGGTTACTGCAGTTGCACCATACCCAAGAGGTTGCAGGTACGATTTCCCGAGCGGGTAAAAAGAATTGCAACTTTAGACAAAAAACACCATTGGTTGGCATCAGGAAAAACAAGATCCCTCTGAAGGACACCGTTTGGGTCCCAGTTACTGGAGGAAAATGGCGAAAAAAACCGGTAAAAAAGTCATCATCGAAAGGAATAAACAAAACTAGGGCGATTATGCTAAGTTAATTAACCTAATTATGCATCGGGCATGTTAATTTATTTTTCTTTTAAGTTACTATTTGCCCTAAAGTCCGACATGCTGTCTTCGATTGGTCACGACAATGTTTTTCCGCTTACTGAAAACAATTCCATGCTTACTACTTAACATTGTTTGATCGAACGACTTCCTTCGATTTTTCGAACACTCGATTTCTTGTTTAGATAATCGGTATTTCTAAATACAACAGCTTTGCATTTTCTGGACAACAAAAGTTATATTCTAAATATTTTTGTGCGTATCATGATTTTATTTTCATCAGAAAGAAATGAATCAGTTCAAGAAGAACAAGAATCACCAGCTGTATTACAAACTGAGGTTTTAAGGTGGGTAGTAATGAATTTTAGCATTGTTTAACATAACACAAATAACTTTTTCCTTGTGATAAATCGGGATTTAGTCTGGTTATAGATAGCAATGTGAGTCACACAGGCACGAACCTGTTCTTGTTTTTCTTTTCTTTTTTGTAGTATTTGATTATATTTCCTGATTTCTTTTATACAGCAAGAATATAATAGCAAAGATAAATTTTTGACTCTATAACTAAATATTCCAGGAAGTTAATATTTTTTTTATATATTTGAAAATAAATGTTTGTAAAGGATGGAAAAGTTCTGTATGTAAGTGTAAACACACACACAGATGTTCATGGGTAAATAATAATAATAATAATAATAATAATAATAATAATAATAATAATAATAATAATATCAGTTTTATACTTTTAAAAACCTTTTTGACTTAGCATCTAAACCAGTGTTTGTCGCTATCAGATAAACTTCATTTGTGCTGGGCTGGGGAAAAACTTAATGAGGTAACTGACACCCAATCAAATGCAGTTTTCATGGCAAATAATCCTTGAAATGTTTTAGACCGCACAATCTTATCTGCAGAAAAGTACCACAATAAATCCCCACCAATCAAAAATCAGCCCCAGCCTCAATTTCATCCTTCTCTGCAAATGTAATGGATTCAAACCCAAGCTTCCCTGTGCTTGTATAGAATGGAGTGGAAGAGACGAAGAGAAATTTGTAAAACACATAGCACGAAAGTCAATTCCCTTCCGATCCAGGCCTGTCTGTGACGTTGACAAGGTTACCAGTGCTTGGACCTGTTAGAGTCAAACATACTAATGTTCATAAACTCACGTTTTTCAATTGGGAGAGCTGGAAAGAGTTACATGCTTCTTTTGAAATGTAAGTTCATTGCGAGGCAGAATAAAAAAAATTCTGTAACTTTCACTTGACCTTTCGAGTGTTTATTGCTGAGAATACATTAGCCGTTTGTAACAAAGCACTACTTTATGTAACATTAACTAATTATCGAGGAATCACCCTTAGAGGAAGCTCCTTTTAACAGCTTCCATCTTTACATAATCGTGTGAAAAATGGAGAGCTCCTTTCGATTTTACCAGGCTTAGTAAAACGTGACATCTTTGTGGCGAGTGATCACGAAAACAAATAGAATTATGAAATCTTTTGTAATGACAGCAAAGTTAACACTTATCACTGGCCCCAGGATCGTTTTTCCAACACAAGAAACAAGAGCCACGTTTCTTTAAAATTCTTTAGTTTTTCTATCAGTAACAGGAGGACACTTACCAGACCACTGAAATTCCACGCAAAATACACACAAGTCTTTTACAATGATTTGTTTTCAAAATTTATATAATGACACTTTTATCACAATAAATTTATCGGTTTCTTAGAGGTTTATAATAAGGGCATATTGGCGTGGATTGCTCAGTCCAACTTATGGTTGTGACTGGGGAAGACTAAACTTCTGGTGAAAGGGGAAGTCAAGGAGCTTGTCTGTGACCCACTCTGCGGCCAACTCCATCTCAGCTCTACGTGGTGTGTCCGGGATAGGAACTCTAGTGAATTCTGAATCAACGAGGCTCTCAGTAGGAAGAAACAGCCCGAATTTCTGTTCCCTGCAGGATACGCAACCCCACTGCTTTGTGAGTAGGTATTGGATTACCAAAGGCCAAGCACACCGCCGAAAACTGTGGATGGCGTCAACAAGACCATGCGGCCCCAGAAAACTCCGCCAAGCTAAAATATATGCAGATCATAAATCGTCATACCATACCGGGTCGGTCAACGCCCGGGTTATCAACGATCGCCAACACCACTAATCTGCAGGGCGATGCCGGAAACTGTGCTACTGTTGAAAAATGAAGAAAAAGAGTGGAAAGAAGAGAGGCAAGAAAATGAGAGAAAAGCACCAGAAAGAGAAAGCCAGGCAGATGACCTTGAGGATATGTCAATGTGGGAACAATGAATAGATAGAGGACTTGTTGATCGCACCAAATTAAGGCGTATTATCCGCTGTGGTAACCCGTGACTCGAGCAGCCGAAAGATGAAGAAAAAGAAGACAAGAGACTTACAACAAGAGATTTTATCATTGCTAAACGTCTCACTAACAAAATTGAAATAAATTTCCTACAGGAAAAACTACTATTTTAAACAATCTAAAACAATCATGAAATCTGTCCCTCAAACCAAAACGTTTGAAATATGTATCTTAGACATGCCTGGAAAGGACAAGTAAAACTTGTGCGTGTGTGGTGTGGGGTTTATTTTTGGGGGAAGGGGGGGTGAAATTAGTGGACACTGGAATGTTAGATGAAGAGATAAATAAAGGAGCTGAAAAAAATGGAATGGCAGAGGTGAAGAAAGAAATCAGGCTTATGACAAAAAAAATTCCTGCAGCAGGCGAAAATAGCAATTAAAGATCATGATACGATATTCTGATACTGCAAAGACAAAACGGATTTAAGCGTGGGAGACCTGAGAAGACTGTCTGACTGCTGGCTGGGAGCCCTAGAGGAATCACCGTGAAGGTGGCAAGACTGTTTGTTAAGAGCTCTGTGCAACCTTATAATGGTGGTGTTGAAGCTAATAAATGAGTGTTTGTGGGGTGTTGCACTTCTGAATTTTGTACTTGAAAGAACCTTCTTACATGGAAAACCGGAGTACACCCTAAGTACGCTACCTCACGAGACATACATGTAAGCACAGCCCAATGTGATGTATTAAGTGAATTATGACTAAAATTCATACAGTGGAGTAGACCTCAAATGCTCTAACACAACCACCCGTTGATAACTGGATTTGATTCTCTTGAGTCTTGCTCTTTGGACGAAAGAACGCTATCCGACTTCTTTGTCCAAACAAAGTTAATTATTACAACTAAAACTTAACTTTTATACAGAATGAAGATCAAGCTTGAAACTAATATTAATAACCAAGAACTTGCATTATTGATGCTATGAGATCAACGCGTGGTTGTACAAAACCAACATCCAGATGCGAAACCTATGACGAATTAAATATCCTCTATTTTTTCTTGTCCGTACAAAGAAAAAAACCCAAACAAAACTGAATTGATGACATAAGTATTTGAAAGAAAAATTTCTTTCTTTTTAGGTATTCAAACAGTACTTTTTGCTCGTTCAGTTAACTTAAAAACTGCTTCATGCAGAATAAAATTTGTTTTATTTGCATGTTTTCTTTTTTACTAGCCATGTGACTAGAACCATGCAAGATCGTCATTCAGTCATCTTCAGTGACATTTATCCACCAAACTCAACGACCAAGAAAACAGCCGCAGCAGCTTTGTTTCATCTTCTTGGTATGTCCGTCATAAATGACTTGTGTTTTACCAAAATTATAATAATATCTGTTTAGTAATTTCGTTTTCAGAATGAGACAGAGATTTATAGACAGACAGAGGGAGGGAAGGAGAATAAGAGAGACAAAGAAAAGTACAAAAATATAATCAAGGGCACACAGTCTGAGGGGAAGGGAAAAATAAGAAACCCACATATTTTAAGCTACGAAGTATTTATTGGACTGAAACTTTGTTAAGCACCAAAATACATTCTACAGCTTCATTCACATCGTTCTTTGGAAAGCGTTAATTTAGTTACAAAATGCAGCAATGACAATTACTATTACGTAATTAATTCCAAGTCACCATTAATAGAGCTAGCTAGGTCTCTACAGTTTACCTGATGATCGTATCGCTACGTGCTTCAAGCTTTAGTTATCTTGGTCGTTTCCGATATGATATTTTATAATATTATTTAATTTTATATTATATTCTATTATATTCTATTCTATTATATTATATTATACTCTATTATATATTACATTATATCATATTATATCATATTATATTATATTATATTATATTATATCATATTATATTATATTATATTATATTATATTATATTATATTATATTATATTCTATTATATTATATTATATTATATTATACTCTTTTATATTATATTATATTATATTATATTATATTATATTATATTATATTATATTATATTATATTATATTATATTATATTATATTATATTATATTATATTATATTATATTATATTATGATATTTTATAATATTATTTAATTTTATATTATATTCTATTATATTCTATTCTATTATATTATATTATACTCTATTATATATTACATTATATCATATTATATCATATTATATTATATTATATTATATTATATCATATTATATTATATTATATTATATTATATTATATTATATTATATTATATTCTATTATATTATATTATATTATATTATACTCTATTATATATTACATTATATTATATTATATCATATTATATTATATTATATTATATTATATTATTACAAATTTGTCCTCGGAAAGTTAAGCATTCTCAGTGCAAATAGACAACTAAGAAGAAATTCCGGTCTGTTGATGTATATGTATTAATGTATACCATAAATACTATAAACACTTACAATAACTTTATTATATTTAATCTAAATCTGATTTCTTGTTTATGTCTCTTTGTTTTCGCTTTATTTCATGAAATACAATTAACTTTATTTTTCATTAGGTCTCCACATGGTTGGCGAATTGAAGTTAAGCCAATGGAGGGCAAACGATTCAATTCTGATACAACGTGGTGTTAATTTTTAAATCTTGTTCTCATGTTATGGTTTACTTTCAAACATTATATAACGTCAAGTTAAATTTAAACTCTTTGTTTCACGTTGAAATAAACATCGGTCTGTTCTTATCAAGACCATTGCTTTGCTTCTGTTTAGTGAAGTTTTTAGATGTAGGACATCGGTATACATATCTCTATATGTTCTGCGATGTTTTTTATATCTTTATATGTTATGGTTTTGTTGAGAATTAAAAAAACTATTAACGCTTATGCTTATTAAACTTTGAGCTCTCTTTCTTTATCTTTTTTTCCTCTCAGCTTTATCTGTCTTGCATTCCACTTTTTTGATTTCCTTTCTCCCTATCTGGCTTATTTCTTACATCTCGCTCTTTCTTTTCTTTTCTAGTACCCAGAATGAATATTCTTTTTCTTCAATGTGTTTGGTCAGACTTTCAGTATTTAGATTAATGTGAATTAACGTGTACTTATTTTAATATCAGGCATTGATCTTGTATAATTTTGTTCCCCTACATTGACAGCCTGAGTTTTACTTTTGTTGCGTTTTTGTTTTTTTGGAAGCTAAATTATTCAACCTTTAAAAGCAATGATTAAAAGACTGGCTTATTTAATAAGATAGTCTTTTAAGCAGCCGTGTTTTTGGTATAATACTTTTACATAAAATAATACGGTGATGTAAGTATTTTTAGGCTGAAATGTTATATTTTAAATCCATATATTCCCACTTAAAATATCTTCTAATATAGTGTCATGCATCAATACAAGTAGAGTACAAACAGTAACTTCGTTGACCAATCAAACCGTTATTGTCAGGCTAGATAGGCAAGTCAGTGTTACGATTAGCATAGATATGTAGACGTGAAAAGAATTGTCTCTCTGTCACTCCCGCAACAAAACAAACCCCCAAAAACCAGCAAATATAAAAAAATTCCCCTATTATTAAAAGAACTTATAGCATAGATATTTGAAGTCAGTAAAAAATTTCAAATCTTATGATCCAGCGATATTGAAAATTAAAGTTTTATTTCGAGGTGCGTAGTTTATTTTCTATGAGAACATATCCTACAATTACACTTTACACTGACTGAATACGTAATTGAAGTTATTGACACGAATTCAGCCCCAAAAAATTCAAGAATTCAGTTTATTGCTGCTCCGTTGCGATTTTGCAGAGAACGTATAATTAGGGAATCACAAAACATTAAAAACCCATCGTACGTGGGGATCTCGATGTGCTTTGTTCAAACACTGACCACTGTAAATTTACTACCAAAACTGTAACTTTTCTCCACCTCCTTCCATGTAATATCATTCCGATTTGAGGAACACACAATTGTAATTATGTAACGATTAACTTTTCGGAATTGCTTAATTTGATAAAGAAAAAGGTATCGCTTTTAAAAATAGACAATGCATATTTGTAAATAAATGGAGTTACCTTAATGCTACAAATGTTCGCGTTTTTCGCGAATTTTGGTCGAATTCGGTATATTATGTACCGGCGAAATATTCTTTAAATATGATTTGAGGAAATTAATACCTGCAAAATATAGTTATTTATGACCTGCGAAATTAAATATCCCCGAAAATTAATGTTCAGAAATGAGTCGTAATTTTATACAATCATAAAAAGCCTTGTCATATTCTCAGTGGTATGTTGGTTAGAAAATTAACGCTTAAAATGGGTGCTTTTCCTGTACCTAAAATGTTTAAGAAAGGCAAGTAAAATTTCTTGTCAAGTAAAATCGTTGGCAATCCTTTGAGCAAAAGAAGACTTTTTATCTCCTGCGTCATTCTCATATAGACTACAAAGAGTCACGCGAACAAATAGGACATTGATAGGACCTTGACACCAAAAGATACACGATGATATAGTTCTTATCTTACGTTCTTTCACGTGTTATTTATGATTCAGTGATGACTGATTTCCAGAGATCCGGATCCTCACTTTCTCTCCCAACCATTCCCCCCCCCCCCAACCTTTGAATTAAGTAGTTAAACTGTTTCAAGGCTGAAAGTCTTGCAATTGCTACCACGGCTACACTTTGGTAAATAATGAATTTTGTATCAGAATTAATTTTCATCCCCACTGCGTTACAATCTTGAAATTGTAAATGAATAATAGTGTTTTCTTAAATGCAAAAAAAAACAACTTCTGAAAATGGTATAAGTAGAACTTCCTTTAGCAGCTCCAATGGAAAATAACTTCCTTTAGCATAAAAATCAACACACTAACAAGTTTTTACATTTTGCTGAGAAAAACCTAGGTGAAAAATGTAATCTTTAATCACAGATTCCTTGATAAAGAACAGAAAAAGTTATCAAGAACAAAATTTTCACTTGTGTGGCCTCCACTCTTGCAAAGGGTGAATATCATTGATGCCCTGCATCTTTGTAGTGGTAGTTCTAGGGAACGAAGATTTTCAAAGTCATACCTGTAGGCTAGATGGTACCTCATCTTTCACCACTTTTACTTCTATGAGTAGGGTGATATGACTATGGTTACAGTTACTGTTAGGGTTACCCCGTCCAGAATTCGTCTGAATACCATATTGGAATGTCTAGTTTGCTTACAGAGTGTCAGAACCATTTTATCGTAATGTTTATTTATTTTATTTGTTTATTTATTTATTTATTCATCAAAGCCAAATTGACCTGTTTTCTTTGATCAAATTTGATTGACTAATATGTAAATATTATAGAATGTATGTAAAATAATGTACAGTTTCAGTTTGTGTAATTTGACTTTTGTTATCTGAGTGGACCAATTGATAATTCTAGTCATTAACAAACAAGATCTATATACAGTCAAACTTGTAGCTGGACTTACTCCAAGCATAAAACGACTGATCGCCTAAGTATAACTGGATAAGAATAACTGAGAAAAAATTACTGTGTAATACTATTGACCTCTATCGTCAGCAGTAAAATATTCGAGTATAAATTTGTTATTAATTAAGTACTAACAACACTGGATTGCTTTTGAAAGGGGTTTCTCAATGAAAGCCTATTGCTTAAATAAGTTTCATTAGCTGCATATGAAAATATTGGCCTGTTTTTTGTTTTGGTTTGGTTGTCTGTTTTTTGTTTTTTTCTGGTATTTCATCCTGATCAAGGCTTTGAAGCCACTTTATTGCAGAGTGTTACTTTTCTTATCTGATTTTTTTCTTTGTTCTTTTTCGCCCTTTTGATTCATTGATTTATTCCTTCTTCCAATTCAATAGTTAAATATACATGTGCAAACTCAGTAGTGTCCTACTGAGTTTGTCCAGGAAGTTGTTGTGTTTTTTTTAAATTTTTGCATCATTAGACAAAAATTGAAGAGTTTTTTCCCCAGCGACTGAACATTTCTTTTAGACTGAAAATGCCAGCACTACTTGGAATGTCATGGAGCTGATACGAGTCCAAAAATCGTAGCTGAAAACCCACAACACCTAAGGAGGCATTATCATCAACACTGAAAAGATTATTTGATACTTGGCGCCATTCGTATTTCATATGAGACTATTGGTTTAAAAGGTCGTGCCTTGTAATGGAAGAGACAGCTAAAACAGTTTGATAATATAATGTTTCTATATTATTACTTTATGATGTCAGCATTGATACGTGCCCAGTAAATAGACTGAAGTGTATTTGCTTTAGTTTTTTCCATACCTAAAGGTCCTTGATTTCATTTCCCAGTAACTGAAATGGTGATTCGCTGGCTTCGGAGGGTAAGTCCATCACGATGGGAAATTTTAAATCAATTAGAGAAGCACAGCTTGAGGTCGAAAGAACCTTGACTTCAACTTCTACTTCTAGAATTTCTAGAATCACTATTTTGTTGTTGTTAACGCTGATGCCAAAGCACTCACCGGTGGCATTGACTCCACCAAAGAGCTTTTGGAGATATTCAGCTGACGAAGCAACCAGAACTGTGACATCTGCACATCTTAGATTTTTTATCATGAAACCGTTGATAACAATTATTGTTAGGGCGTTAGAAAAAAAATATGGTTTGTTTCTTTTACTTCTGGACATCTGTATACTGCGCGAATTGCCTCCATTCAAGTATCTTCCAAAAAACCTTACCAGTGATACGTCTCAAAGGTACCAGTTTTAAGATTTAATGGAGTCTGGAGATAGCCATGGACTGACCTAGAATACATCGTCAAGGTCATTGCCCCCAATTCTAAGCTGGCTCCTCCAGATTTCTGAGGCTAGAATCTTCCCTGGCAGAAAAATGAAATTATCCAGAGAATAAGGACCACCTGATTTGGACATGTGAGACAACCTTAACGAAGCATAATACTGAAAGTTTACAAAGAAGGGTTCTGCAATCTATTACCATGAGGCAGGCCGCCTAAACGTGGGAAAGGCCAAACATCAGTGTAACGAATAACCAGCTTAATTGTTGGTTTGAAGAAACTAATTTACTAGCCTAAAAATTTAAGGATAAATAAACAAAATTATAGTGTAGACAATAACTTATTTCATCACATTTACCATCTTATAAAGAAATAAACGTAAGAAGTAACTAATGTCACTAATAAATATTTATTTAAATACCAAGCAAGGTTTGGGTATGTGGGTAGTTTCTGAGAGGTAGCATCTCTGCATGCTTCCAGTCGGTCATCTACTTAAACGTAGATGGGGGTGGTATGTGTTGGTCCTCCACAACTCCAAAAGTCTCACTTATGTCTCCAAGAAGCTGTCAGTCCACACCAGCGCCCATACCCCGGTACACTGATTTAAATATCAGGCCAAACTAAGGCCCTCTTTTGCTGATGTGGTCAAGGGAACGACGTTCCTTTTAAGTGCACGTAGACTGGAGCTGCGTAAGAGACAGATGAACATAGTATGAGGTCAATGGTTCTGATGGTGTAACAGCAAGTTGATGTGACTCATCAGAGCACTCTCCGACGAAGGTGAGCAAGTGGCCAGTCATCTTAGAAACGCTGGCGAACCTACCAAGTATAGATGCCATAGTTGGCAATGATGATGAGAAGTTACTAATGGTATAAAAGATTAATTTGGTCCCTCTGTGAATGTCTCCTGGCGGTGACAGAGGAGGCAGATTCTTTCCAATTAATAGAGAACTTGGCGATAGTAATGAGAAGTCACACTCAAACCCACTCAGTGAAAATTGTACATCTGATACCAAGCAACTAAAAACTAGAGGAAGAGTGCAAAGAGTAAGCACAGGGAATATAAGAACATTATCCAAATTAGGTAACTATGATAATGTCAAAGATGAAATAAAAACAATGACCCTAGACATATTTTGGGGTAGCTGAATAGTGGATGAAGAATATGACTATATATATTCTAGAGGTAATGAACATAAGCATGGAGTCCGAAGTATGTTGAAAAAATATGTTGGCGCTTCTCTAATCCGGTTTTGGCCACTATCAGTAACAATAATGAAATTGACAGGAAAACCATTTAATATCAACATCATACAAGTATTTGCACCAACTTCTAGTCATGTCGATGAAGATCACGAGGATTTCTATAAAAAGATGAAAAATTGATGGGCTACACTGAATTTGGAAGTAGGGGAGCAATACGAATATCCAATAACGGGAAAATGTGGATCCAATTTAATAAGCAGCAATACAATATTTGAACAACCGAAAAGGAGATTGTGTACGTGGAAGAGCCCTGGTGACAACATATATTCTAACCAAATCGTCTATATACTTATTAATCAAAGATACAGAAATTACATTGAACAACTGAAGATTTAGGGATAGCGGCAGAAAGGGAGGTAGGTGTACAAAGTATTCAATCTTTTTACACCTGTGGGAAATCGTTTTTCTCGCTGGACTCTCGATGCGAGAGTGTCTATTATTGTCGCAGGACTAACGTTATTATCTACCCCTTTTATTTAGTTTACGACTCATAGCTGCAGATTGCGTATGGTCATCAGTTTCTTGGTAAACATCAGATTTAGACTGAAGAGTTACTGTAATTTCAGGACCACTAAGTTGATTATTAGCATTAAAGCTCTGATGGCAACATTTAATGATCTGGGCGTATCAACGGCTGTCTGAAGATCAAGAATTTTACTTTCAGGCAGCCTATGATTATTAGATAAACCGTTAATAAATGCATCTCGAACCATTTCAGCTTTTGGACTACTCACTATTAACTGTCTTCTTAAAGTCACATTTTTTAGGAAAGATTTTTAATTCATTTAAAATTTGTGCCTACCCAGTATACTGTTCTTTAACTTCACACATGCAGACTCCTGAAACCTATCCTCATAGCCTTTACATTCTGATGCGTACCGATAAATAACAGGTTTAAAGTAACTTGTGAGCAAATTGAATTTTTTAAACTTTGAGATGTACAAGTTGGCTATTTGCTAACTGCATCTAGATGCAGGCAATGATCCAGTAAAGTTACTGAAACTTCTACACTAGTCTTTATACATTTTGTCAAAATTTGATGAATGGGAATCTATCCCACTAGCCTCATGCCATCTATCCCAGTAGCCTCTAGCCTCATGTTATTTTAGTTTCTGTAATTGTAACGAATGACCAGCTAAATCATTGCGTTAAAGAAACTGTAATTTCACATGCCTAAAAATATAAACATAAATAAACATTAATAAGGTGGGCACATTTCCTCACAACTATGTCACATTGGACTCGCTAAGAACAGCAGAAAATCATGCTTTAGACAGACCTCGTTGGAATGAACTTGCCAGAGGGAGCATTTGGTCTTAACAGGCCTGAGCGCATAAGCAAGTATGCAAGGACAACCTTTCAGGCAGCACAAGGTGCAATGAGAATGGTGAAGGAGCAAACATCATGCATGTTCATTGCCCAGACAACCAGATATTACTCTCTTTTTCAATCAGAGTCTGGTTTTTTTCTGCAAATTTGAAGACGGACCCTCCTTCAGCTGGATTTTTTTATCACTTGTGATATAACTGCGAGGAAAATTTCATTAAGACCACATTTTCCGTTTGTTTGAGAAGAAGTAGAAAGGTCATACTTACGAATATAGACCAGCACAAGCTATGGGGTGCCTTGGTTCAAAGGAGGGTAGAGAAAATAAAAAGAATGAAGATGAACAGCCAGTGTTTAGTTGGTATGTTTCTTCAATTCCTGTTGTTATTGTTTTGACCTTGCTCACCCGATGTATTATGCAAATATTTTTGCCCGAGTTAGCAAAGCCTTCTAATGTGGTAAACGAATTTATTTTGATTTCCAATATTATTTTAGTTTAGAAAGCAGTTACTGAGCAGGTGAGCTTTTGGCTCAATATTTTTCGTTAAGTTGCCATGGTGTAGTAAATCATAGTTAATTTAGGTAGCGCCAGATATTTACTCAAAAATTCAGTAGAAACTTTTTAAAAAGTCACACAGTCTCCAAGGCGTTTAAGTTACATGGAGTATAATTTATGGAGCTCAGTTCTTAAATTTTTACATGCTGCGGTTTAATTTTCTAAGGGGCCTGCGGTGTGTAAACACCCCTCCCCGCAGGACGCGGCTATGAGAAGACAGAATTTCAACATTGTATTTAATGAAGCAGTAATTAAGACTTGCTGCACAGTGAAATATGAAGAATAAGGGTTGTTGCATAACAAAATTTTTCAAAGCAAGAGGCCATAGAAAAAACCCAGCTGAACAGATGTTACTGTTAGTAAGTAGGCCTACTTTAGTGCTAAAACTATCACATTTACTAGTAGTAAGGGGCAAGGACCAAACACTTGAATTGACTTCTGTGTTGTTAAATCGCCGACATAGCCTTGAGAAGTCATAAACTGGGTAAAAATATGGTTGTAAAGTGTAATTGAAAAGACACTCCCATCAAGGGAACACTTTTGTTAGTAATGACAACTTTTCATCTTTTGACTGTTTTATATCTGTAAGCTTAGTGATCAAGAAAAGTATTACACAAAGGACATGTTTGAAGGTGGACAAAATCTAGATGGCACAGTCATTTTGAATAAGCTGTAATAAATTGCCATCACAATGATGCTGAACTGCACCTATATGAAGTTGGACCTACAGGCACAGGTGATAAATACATAATATATCTGTCTCATATGAGACTTGGGTGCATTTATGTAACGAGCACTGATGGGTGTTATTGCCATGATTCTTTTTGGACAAAAACTGCAAGAAACAGCACCTCTAGGCGATTTAATGATGCATTGTTTCTTTTTTTTCCAATTTTTATATTAAATTTTTGGATAGTATAGAATAACCTTCTGCAATCTGAACAACATTCATCAATTGTGGTGCTTATTATTGCAATCTTTTAAGATTCTGATTCCATAAAAGCTTCAGCATAATATAACTGATCTTGACAGTTATCTTGACTTAAAGACATTTGGAGATATTTCACTTTTGTAATGCCTCAGGCTAGGTTTGCAATAAGCCTTATTTTGCCAAGCCTCTCCAAACCTACCATTTGGTTGTATGGTTGTGTGTTTGTTGTCTGTAATATGCACTGTGGCTGAATTCAGATATTTGCTGGGTTTTTTTCTTCAAAATCAAATTTCTCAGTAATGGGATATAATTCTACAACATTGATTGAAGGTGTCTCAAAGATCATAAGATTTAACATGCCCATGGAAGACTAGAACTGTTGAGAGCTCGACTAGAACTTACTTTTCAAAACCAGAATGTGTAGAATATTCAAAAACAATGACATAGTATGAAATAGACAATACTTCATATTTTTAGATACAATTTACAATTTACTTTCTAGAATATTCTTTAGTTTTTTGTATATATATGTGTGACTTCTCAAATTGTCAGAATTTTTGGACATTGAGAATCTGAGTAGAGAATTTGGATAGAATTTAGATAGAGCAACGACTGAGAAGAACATGAACAAATGACAAATTTAACTACATTGAACATATTGTAACTTACTTTTTATGAAGAAATATTTAACTACAAAATACGCTTCCTTGTACTCATTTGTGCGACTCTGCAACAGTAGGGCTTTGGCTCTAACTGCCTATCTTGTCAGGTAGAACTTGTCTGTTACTCCTGTCTTTTCCAAGCACCAGTAAAGCAGGTCTCTGAGAATTCTCTCATGCTTTCTCCAAATCAATCAATGCAGTGCCAAGTGATTTCCTTCCAGAGATTTTTCTTTTCTCTGCCTCAGTATGAAGATGTCATTTGTATTTCCTTTTCCTGACATAAATCACTTCATCTATCTTGATCACTGCCCTCAGTCTCCTTATCACCCTTCAATTACATTTATTGTATGTATGTAACATCAATCCTTTCCTTGGTGATCTCTACTATCTTCCCACTCTTTTCTGTCATACTCCCCACATTCTAAATGTTTATCCTAATTGCAGAATCTTTCTCTACCTTCTTTAGTTGCTACCTGGACCTTTGCAATACTCCTTGTCCTCTTCACACAGCATTTGGATAAAAACACTGCACATAGCTTATGGGGTGGGGGGTGCTATAGCTTTTTTTGTGAAATTTTGTGAAATTTAGAAATCAACATGCTAAATTAAACTATATCTCCTATACTTTCTCTATTTAGGGACCGTGCTGACAGACCTAACCCAGCAGATTATACAATAGCAGACAAAGAAGGAGAGGAGTCAGGCAGAGCTCCTGGAACAGTGAATGGTCAACAATTTATTATAAGAAATTGCAAGGTATTTTATTGACTTGTTAGTTTTATCATTACATATCAGTAGTCAAGTCCAGATAAAGCAAGCTTTCTAGAACTATTTTTAGATTTGCTTTCATTAATATTTTTAACCACTTTAAGTGAATAACCTTAAGATACTTTGGAAAGTATGTTCTTACAACTTTGTAACTTGGTCAGACTTAATGTAATACGTTTGTAGCCAACTTTAAAGAGCTACATCCTTTTACTTAAATGTAAATCACAGTCAGGTAACTGTTTTTCCTCTTGCATATGCTCACTATTATCATTCTATGTCTAATTCACTTTACAATGTTGCTTTGAGAACTGTACCATCAGAAAGGCTATGAAAGTCCATCTGCAGGCCACAGAAGTATTATTCCTACTTATAATAATAAAGACCTAATGTGGAGACTAGGTTCTCTGGATAGGAAGTTCTGTGTTTTATTTGCACAGAACTTTACATTTCTGCAGATGATCATAAACAGACAAGTAAACTTTATTAGCCATGCTAAGAAAAGAAAAGTTTGTGGGACTCACAATAATGGCTGGAAATTAAGGGAAGTGGATGTGAGGCCTTCATTAACTTATGTTTTTGGATTTGTTGGTAAGAACAAGTGTAATCAGGCCTTCCACGCTGATCTTGATACTGAAGAAAGAAAAAAGAAAAAGAAGCAGATATATATATATATATATATATATTGTGTTTCATGTTAATTGACAGTATTGTTTAGATCTCAATGACTAATGGGGAAAAAAGTATCTACAATGCCAGTATGTTTTAGAAAGCATGTACACACTGTTTATTTGTTTTAAATGTAGGCAGAACTTTGACACAATACTGACTGTGATTGGTTGATGATAATTTTTCAGTCCAATTGATTTCTTTGAGATAAGAGTATATGTATCACACAAAACTATAAGAAGACTTACTTACATGATCCATCCATTCACTTATATCTAAGTATATATAATTTTGTAATATTATTTTGTATTGTCATCCTAATAACTTTGATATTTGAATGCTGTGATTTAAAAAAGATAAATAATATACAATATTATAAATTCACAGGTACTGCTACTGTTACTACTACTACTACTACTATTACTACTACTACTATTGCTATTAGTATTACTACTAGTATTATTATTACTATTACTATTATTATTACTATTACTATTACTATTACTACTACTATTACTATTACTACTATTACTATTACTATTACTACTACTACTACTATTTCTATTACTATTAGTATTACTATTAGTATTACTATTATTATTACTATGACTATTACTATTACTACCACTACTACTACTACACTGTGGCTACTGCTTTTACTATTGCTACTCTTACTACAACCACAACTGATATCTGCTAGCTTTATATACTGTTATTCATCTTTTACCTCAAATCAATAATAGGCAATATTGTATGTTGCTTAGGGCACCTCTCTTGCGTTCTCATTTACTAATTGTACTTTAGAAATTTTTGAAAGTCTTATAAAATATCTCAAAGTATAATATCCGAAACTTATTAATGGGACAGAAGGGCAGGGCATACGATGGTATCATGCATTTGTTTGAACAATTTTGTAAATATGTAAGTTGCAAAAACATTAAACAGAAATGTTTCAGTCATAAAACATTTTTTAGTTGTCAATATCTGCGTTACCATCTTACACATCGGAAATTTACAGCCAACTCAACCATGCCCACTACACGCAAAACTCTAGCTACAAACTTCAAATACCCTTCCGAAGTAGTAACGATGGCCAAAAAGCTCTATCATATCTGGGTCCCAAATTATGGAATAGGTTACCGTCGCACATTAAATTAAGTTCAAATACTAACTCTTTTAAGCACAACATCAAAAAAATTTTCTTTGAAAAGCTCCAGAAGAAAGAGAGCGATATCTACGTGTATTACTAAATATTCTATTTTCTTTACAGCACGGTTATTGATATTGTTTCCATTGGGTAATCGTAGATTGTTATAGATATAGGGCTACTCAATGTCTGTCCACTGTTATATGTTACATGTCCATTTACGTTACAAGGGGCCATAATGAAAATAAGGTCTTCATGATCTGTATTATGCTACCCCTGCCACCATTTCTCTAGATTACCGTCCCGCCTGTTTGTTTCGTTCTTTTTTGTTTCTGTTTAGTCTTATTTTTTAACTATTTTGGATAACATCATGTATTAGGTTTTTACCATTTACCTTTGAACATTTGTATTTTTTTGTTAGTGGCGAATAAATACATACATACATACATGCCCCAACCTATCTGTATGGCATCTTAGAAATAGAAACATTGCAATAAAGAACAAATTTTTCAAAAACAGTTGATTAAAAAGGGCAATTCTTGTTCTTTTCAAAAGTAGAGACTGGGGGTGCTATGGATTGTTATGGAAAGTGTATAGTTAATGCTATTTTTTCAGTTTACGTCATGTTCATTTGGCTTCAAATTAGCCCTTGTGAATGCACTGGGTTGGACCAGGATGGCATGGTCGGTAAGTCCATGCTAAAGGGTTTCTTATAAGTGAGGAAAACACTAGGGGGGTGGAAGATGGCCTCCTACTTTTTTTGATTAGCTGTGTGGAATGGAAAATATTCAGTCTGTTTTTGTCAGTTGTAATTTTTAGCTTGTCATTGGCTTTGATAGAATCAAAGGATATTGTGTTTCACAGAGATTTAAAAGGTTAAATGTTTTAGTTTATTTTTCTTCCTCTTTAGAATACCAGTATTTATATATTTGATCACTCAGCAACAATTACAGTTGATGACTGTGAAAATTGTAGAATTTTTCTTGGACCCATTAAAGGAAGGTATGATAAAGATACAGAGTTTGTTTGTATAGCTTTGCCTTTCAAAAATAGGTTTACTGTTATATATATTATTGATCATTTGGAGTATAAACCTATAAAAGCTACAGCATAATTTAACCCTTGCTCTACAGCAATTCCTTGTAAAAAAAGGTTGGGGGCAGTAATCATTAGTAATAATTAAAGGTAATAATGAGAAATTATTATTTTGGTCCTACCTATAAAATAATTGTCATTATTCAACTGAAATCCATTGTTTTGTGTGATTATGCAACTGATTAAAATGAGCTAACATCTATGTATGTATGTATGTATGTATGTATGTATGTATGTATGTATGTATGTATGTATCTTTGTATCTATATATCTATGTATCTTTGTATCCATCTATATGTGTATGTATGTATNTCATTGGATTTGATAGAATCAAAGGATATTGTGTTTCACAGAGATTTAAAAGGTTAAATGTTTTAGTTTATTTTTCTTCCTCTTTAGAATACCAGTATTTATATATTTGATCACTCAGCAACAATTACAGTTGATGACTGTGAAAATTGTAGAATTTTTCTTGGACCCATTAAAGGAAGGTATGATAAAGATACAGAGTTTGTTTGTATAGCTTTGCCTTTCAAAAATAGGTTTACTGTTATATATATTATTGATCATTTGGAGTATAAACCTATAAAAGCTACAGCATAATTTAACCCTTGCTCTACAGCAATTCCTTGTAAAAAAAGGTTGGGGGCAGTAATCATTAGTAATAATTAAAGGTAATAATGAGAAATTATTATTTTGGTCCTACCTATAAAATAATTGTCATTATTCAACTGAAATCCATTGTTTTGTGTGATTATGCAACTGATTAAAATGAGCTAACATCTATGTATGTATGTATGTATGTATGTATGTATGTATGTATGTATCTTTGTATCTATATATCTATGTATCTTTGTATCCATCTATATGTGTATGTATGTATCTATCTTTCTATCTATCTATCTATCTATCTATCTATCTATCTATCTACCTATCTACCTATCTATCTATCTGTCTATCTATCTATCTATCTATCTATCTATCTATCTATCTATCTATCTATCAATCAATCAATCAATTGGATTCGTATGGATTTAATGTACACCTGGCAATCAACAGGAATATTGACATTTGGTTCTTTGCCAGATCAGTTTTTCAGCCTTTCCTTTAACGTCCCCAAAGAAAATAAAGTTTCTGCAATTAGCACACAGTAATATTTTCTACCTTTGAAATTGGTACTGTCTTTAGGAAGCAATTCTCAAAAAGAATGCTTCCCGTTAAATTTACATGTTTTTAATTTTACCTTGATTATCACGAAATAGGTGCAGTACATGGATGACCTGGCTGAGCTTTTAGTTTAGAATTTTAAAGTATTAAGACTGAATGATGTCTTCTTATTGTTTCTAATGAAATCTCAAATGTCAACACCTTACACCTTACACCTTACACCACATGCTTTATTTAGTTAACGTTTTTTAGCGTTGCCATATTTCACCCTCAAGATATACATACTTCTCCACTTGATTTTATGAAAGAAATTTTACCTTTTTGCAATATTTGCTTATATAAGTGTTTTATTTTGTGTATAAGTGTTTTATAAGTGTTTTATTTTGTTTCACAGTATTTGTTTGTAGAATTTATCCTGTTTCACTAAATTTGTATATTTTGAAAGTTTTCTCGATCATGATGTCTGCAATATTGTATTTGTGCACCCTTACCAAGACATTTATTCTTTTTCATGGCCTATTGCTGTTGTGAAGTTCTATCATAGAAATTATGCTAGCACATTTTAGTTTTGTATTCTTTTGGTACACTTCATCATGTGACACAGCGTCAGAACTTTGATTTAAACCTACCTCCAAATTAGTAGATTAATATTATTGCCCTGGCTTTTCCAGAGCTCCAGATTGAAGCTAACAATTTTTCTCAGTTTCTTATTAACAAATAAGCCTGAGTAATTTCAAGGCCAGTGGCTGGCAGGGGTACCTTGCTCTATCAATTTGGCAAGCCTACTTTGATGTTACTTTTCCCCAGTCTTCTTCATATAACAAAGCATAATGTTGCCAATCACTATTTTCCTTGCGTGAGACCAGAAATTTCATAAAATATAAGCCTATGATACATCGCTAATTGTTGTTGATATTTAGTTTATATCATTTTGTCGTAAATTGCTTTGCCAAAATTATGGGTTAGCCTATAATTATATGTTAATGTTCATTTCTATCTATTTTCCCTGGCACGAATCTTCTCACTTTATTTTTTACTTACTTACACGACAACTTACTGACTTACTCCGGGCTCAATACTCTGTGTAGGAAGTCGAGGAGATTCTTTGCACTTTGGCCGAAGCACATACATGCATAAATCTGAAAAATACTGTTATTTTCCCAGATTGTAAAATCTGAAAAAGCCAAGTTCGAACTCTAAAGAGAATGAAAAAATGTAGTTTGGGATTACTGAAATGTGCCTTAGGAACGTAGTGAATAATGATACCATACTTTTTTACTGAAGTAAGGTAACATTAAACACTTGACAAAACCACGATTTTCTTTCTCAAAGCTCCAATTGATAACAGCTGTAATATCCAGATTGCGGAAAGATCAATCAATCTTTACAATTGCAAGAGGGATGCAAGCACCGTGTTTTCCTTGTTCTGATGTTATCATGCGAAGCTTGAGGTGCAGTATATAATGTACAGATTGTTGTAATTTCAGGGTAATGAGACAGATAACAACTCATTGGTATTTTTGATTTAATAATGATTAGAACAGAACATCTTTTTACATATTGCTTCTTAATCGTACGAACACCCTATTTTACTAACTCGAGTTACTTTCAAAACCGATGGAAGCTTAATGCCTTGTTTATTACTTGTCATTTAAGTGCAAGCCAATGGTTTAACCATTCCAAAACAGATCAATTATTTATTTCGATAAATGAGTATTTATTTTTAATTTGTTTGAAGATTTCCTTGTTTACTGCTCATGCCTTTTTATACCGTCATTTGCAGTGTATACTTCAGGAACTGCAAAGAGTGCCGCAGTATTGTTGCCTGTCAGCAGTTTAGGTATGTAACATACTTTGTATCTTTTAAAGCAGGTTATTGGCATGCTCTTAAGGCATCATGTATTGTGTATGGAATTTGAAAAGCATACTGTCCGGCATAGTTTTAGGATAATCCTCGTGCCAGCTCATTACTTAGAAGTTATGTTTAATGCACCGAGTTTTTCTCTGTGATTTGTTTACCTATATTTCAAGAAACCACTTATCGTTAACAATTAACGCTTAAACGATATTCCATTTTTTAAGTATCATGAAAGATATTCATATGACATTAAAAAAGACAACTGATTTGCTAATCCGTGGTGATAAAGTGGAACTAATGAAAAAGAAGACCTTTATGGTTAATTTCGAATTTCGAATTCAGCGATATTCAAGCCATAAATCCACCTTTCGCTATAGACCCATCACTACAATGCACAACTAATGAGCTTTTTTGTTCCAGATCAATCAGTCTCACACCGCTCTCATCCCAATGTTAATGGTGCGCGTGTGAGGTAATCTCTGTGTGATCTTAGTTTCTTTTCTAAAACTGCCTGACTTTGGAACCCCTACATTTTATTTTATCTTTTTTGGGGACCAAAACTTTTTAAAGCTTAAAATATATTATTAATATGATATTCAAGACATAAATCCACCTTTCGCCATAGACCCTTCACTACAATGCCCTAAAAATTTAGGAAAACTAAAGCATATAAAAATGATTTGTTATGATTATTGTATCGGTCTAAATTTCAATCGCTGTGACCAGTTACCGACTCACTGTTAGTGGTTTTCGACAGTTATTCATTGTTGATAATAGATCTTTGTTGGTTTTTTATTAGGACCAGGGATTGCCAAAAGCTTGAAACCCTTTTATGTTGCGCTACTCAACCAATCATTGAATCTTCGTCTGGAATGAAGTTTGGTTGTTTTCAGTTTTTCTATCCTGAATTAAAAGGTACAGACGTGTGAACCGGTTTATTATAGTTCGTATCGATCGTATTGTTCACTGTTGTATTTCAGAGTATCTTAATAAAGAAATACTAGTGTGTGTTTGTAGTTTATGGATTTCAACTTTCGTATAGGCAAAACTCCTCAATAGCGACCAGAAGTTGAAATTCTCTCTGCGCATATATTCCCCCGGTTATGTTAGGAACCTCGTATACTCAACCTTTGCCACCCTAAGTGTGTATATTTTTCGCTGCCTCTTTGAAATCAGCTATAAATTATTACTTGACTTTAAATAAAGATCGCTTTACTACCAGATTTTTTCGCGATAGAAATTTTGAATGTTGTTGACCTCGTTTTCAGTAGCATTTATTGATTGCTGGAGTTGGGCTTCATCGTACATTCTGCTGACCATTAACCATACTTTGTAGATTCCCTTTTAATTTTGAAGCAGTAGTGAAATCGAAAAGAAATCTTCTTGTACTAGGTACCTAATTTTATTGTTAATGGTGACCGTGGAAAGGTGGTCACTCTACCTTGTGTGGTATTGTAGGCAGTGACGGCACCATGTTGGGTTTTTGTGTGTTGGGAACCCACGGCGCGAGAAGTTATTTTAAAGAAGTTTAATTTTAAATTTTAATTTTTTATCACCCTTTCCGTTCTATTTAATTTATACTTTTACCCATTTATCTGTTTTTACCTTTTTCGTTTGACCTATCTTTTTTTGTGACTGACTTTGCTTATAGATTTTATTCTTATACATTTTATCTTTTACCGGCTTTATCTTTGTCGTTTTGGACTTTTACCACTTAATTTACACAGGACACATATGGAAAACAGCATTTTATATTGTTGATATGTTTTATCCTGTATAAATATTAGTAAGTAAATAAATATTATCTTTTGCAGACCTCGCTCTCATCTTTGACTATTAATAAAACCAACACTCTTTTACGGCTCAAAGTACATAGATAAAAGGTTCAATGAAACATAGCCAGTAACCCCCCGCCAGTAATCCTTCACCCAAAAATATTTTTAAAAAATAAGCCCGATTCCTGAATAAAACTCTAATGCTGTGTTATTTGATATAAATAGAAAAAGTTTTTATTGCTAATTTTTCTATTTTTCTTAGCTGTCAAATTCATCACGTAATCCATTACTAGTTTTTATTACAGAAAATATGAGGTTTTTTTATTGTTTTCAAATTCTTATCAACTTTCATCTCAATGTTCTTGTATCTGCTCCAGATCGATTAATTTCCTAACGAACGTTGTTGCCATTGTCTCGGCATTTTTTACTGCTGTATATTTCGCGAGCACCACTAACCCCACCTCATGTTTTCGTTTCCCAATTACTTTTGTTTGGTAAATATGCTGTTTTAAACATACTGTCCAGCCTCGAATGAACAGATGAACCCTAGTAGTATTTTTTACCGCGGAGTTTTGCTTTTCAACTGCTCGTCTGAATGTTGGCATTCTAAACAAACACTAAATCAGTTTGGTATTAAGAATTAGGTATTAGAGCAATAGTATTACCCTGTAGGTTACGTTAAGCGCAGAGCACAAAAGAAAAAACACCAACTAATTTTTTATAGAGTTGTTTTCTCCCTCGAACATTGTTACAAAACTTTTCCGAGTTTTTTCCGTATAAACATTACCAATAAAAGCGATAAAAAAAGTTAATAAAATATTATTTTTCCTTTAAGAACAATTTAGCAAAGCTGGTTTGAGTATCTATAACAACAACTGGAGCAATATACATGACTTTACTCCAGTGCCAGGAGAAAACAACTATAGTATTCTTTCAGAGGAGCGTGACCTAAATACTTTCTTCGACAAACCGAATACAGATACACTAGGCGCTGTTCAAGTGTCACTCAATGCAGATCAGTCTGTGGTGCCATTAACAAGAGGAACTAGGAGAAAGAACAGTGATGAGGTATAGTTTTAATTTACGCTTTTTTTGTTTGCTTTAATGCCTGATTATGAAGATTGATTTTTCTTCACTATGATAATAAAAATACTGTGAACATGAACAATATCTCAACAGCAATAATAATCATAATAATATTAAAAGTAATAGTTAATAATAATAGTAATAGTAAAATAGTAATGGTAATAGTAATACTAATAGTAATACTAATAGTAATAGTAATAGTAATAGAAATCGTAAGAGTAAGAGTAATAGCCATTGTCATAGTCATAGTCATAGTCAAAGTAATAGTAATAGTAATAGAAATCGTAAGAGTAAGAGTAATAGTCATAGTCATAGTCAAAGTAATAGTAATAGTAATAGTAATAGTAATAGTAATAGTATTAGTAATAGTAATAGTAATAGTAATAGTAATAGAAATCGTAAGAGTGAGAGTAAAAGTAATAGTAATAGTCATAGTCAAAGTAATAGTAATAGTAATAGTAATAGTAATAGTAATAGTAATAGTAATAGTAATAGTAATAATAATAGTAATAGTAATAGTAATAGTAATAGTAATAGTAATAGTAATAGTAATAGTAATAGTAATAGTNAAAAGTAATAGTAATAGTCATAGTCTAAGTAATAGTAATAGTAATAGTAATAGTAATAGTAATAGTAATAGTAATAGTAATAGAAATCGTAAGAGTAAGGGTAATAGTCATAGTCATAGTCATAATCATAATCAAAGTAATAGTAATAATAATACTTGTTTTTCCTAGCTTTTAAGTTTCTTTAAAAATAGCTGCTTGCAATGAAGAATGCTGTCGGTATTTTAAAGAAGTAACCATTAATCAGCGGTGTATTGAGATTATTTGGACCTCATCTTGCTAAATGCTTGTGTTAACAAGGCACTGGAAGATCTTGCACAGAGTAAAAAACTAGTCGAATTAACATATTGTTAGAGGAGTTGACAGTTTGAAATCGAATAAGTAAGATTGATTGCCCAGGGTTGTTTGACTTACGCACGACTTACCAATATAAAAAAGTTAAAATATTATGAATTTATATAAATAAATATAAATATTAATACTAATATAAATTTGAATATAAATAAAAGTATAAATATAGGTATAAATATGAATTTGTATATAAATATAAATTTATGTATATATATATATATTTATCATTATTAATAAATAATATGTACTATTTGAGTACTATATAGAGTAATATGTTTTTTTTCTGCTGCATTCTTACGTGGTCCATTACGTAAACCATTTTAGACCGCCCAACGATAGTTACCTTTTATATTGCACAATCCATTATCTCCAACAGCTAGTGTGGTTTTCTTGTTGCCTCAGTTTTGATGACGCCATACATGTCTCTTCTTTTCAGTCATGTTTAGTTGTCTTTATGAATGGTGCTACAGATAAGATCAAAGATTATTTTTCAAAGTTACGAGAAAAGGTATGTACCTGTAAACTTTGTTTTTATTGGTTTGCTAAAATGTAAAAGTGCTCACGTTTTATTTAATCAGATTACCGTGTTTTGAGGCTTCAACTCCACCCTAACCAAAAGTTCCGGGTTCGATTCCCCCAGCAGGCGACTATGGAAATTAATAAAAGAAAAAGCCATTGGTTGGTGTAAGGAAGGGCATACGGCCAAGAATTTCCTCCTTGCCAAATCCAAGTCCCCATGAAGGGCACCGTCTGGGCCCCAATTACTGGGGAAAATGACGTTAAAACAAAAAAAAATAGAAGAAAAATTCCCGTGTTTTAAGGTTTCCATTTAAATGACATCACGACCCTGGAAGTATTTTGCCCAATTTTCTTTTCTGTTGGAAGTGCCAGAATATTTAGCTCATATCTGTTTTCGTAAAGTGAATGAGAAGAATTTAGCTAATAAATAGTAGTTATTAAAGGTATGGGGAAAAATACCCATTAATTTGCTATCCTTTGTACGTAATGGCTCCAAGGCGTAGTAAGGTATTGATGAATGTCACAAAAATTTGCCCCTGATCCCCCCTTAACTTATTCGTTAACCTCGTGGTTGTGTATGCTTCGCTCTAGAAGATAGAGAATTTTAATTGCAGCTAGGCTGAAAAGATTCCAATGGGAAGAAAGACATTATTCCAATACTATCCGAAAGTGAGGAGTAACATGCACTCCTTTGACAATTTTTACAGGTAAGACCTATTTCGCTCACGCATGAGGTACCAGAAGTTTTTCTTCCAGAAAAGGTGTGACCCAAAAGTTGCATTGTTTATCTGAAGCAAACATTTTCATCAGGATTGAGAACATAACTGTTTAATTTCTAGCCAAATTAGAATGAAATGTTGTTTTCCATATTTGAAAGAAAGTTGGACGAAGTCTGTGTTACGATGTGTAGTAACTGGTAACATGGCAGTTGTATGTTCAGACGATAACTGACGTCATCAGAAATGCACTATTGACAAATTTTTGTAGCAATTGGGTAGAACAGCTTTAACTTCTAGCCCCATGCACCAACAAAAATGATAGCATATCGTGATGATGGCATAAAAATGAAGTTACTCATAACTAACATTACCATAATTTAATAAAAGCTAATTATGCATTGCCTGTCTCATCTTTTCTTATTTGTCTCGGCAGAAATTGGACATTATGCAAACTAAAGAAGCTCGCATGTCAACAGATGACGCCCAACGAGTCTTTAGAACAGATCAATATGCAACAATCGTAGAAAAAGGTAATGCTTTTTTGTAATAGCTACGGGGCTATAACTGGTTCTTTTTTACTTTAATCATTGGCCAAATGGATTGATTATACTTTTAGTAATACTTTTGAGTCCCAAAATTGGCCACAAAATGTTTCCTGATAACAGCTTTTGTAGCGTTCTCTTTTTCAGAGCATATGTTTTCATGGTGATTGATTGTGGTAGGTTATATTTTGATGTAAAAGGTAGCATTTTAATCATCGACAATTTTTCCCCATCCCAGTAATCGTCACAGGCGATATAGAACTGAGTTTGAATTCGACCCAGGGTATTAATACATCCCATATCCCACCTGAATCCCATTCTCTTTTTTTGACTGTTTAGAGGGGTTTTTTTGTCACGGATTAAGTCGTTCACTACTTAATCGAGTGAAAAAAAACCGCTTTTACACATTAAATGGTTTTCTGTGTTTACAAAAACTAAAAATATACCAAGATAATTTATCTGAACAATTCCTTCGAAAACCTTTAATATACCTATGGATTCAGGCTTTAATTAAAAAATTTCCGGGAACAGATACTTGTATTTGGAAATGATTTGCCTTCACTTGGGACAACTACAGCTTGCCTTCATAAAGGAAAACTCGCCATTGCTTTTTGCGCCAAATACAAAGCATTGGAAGCCATTGATAAACGACTCTTTATCAATGAAATAAACTACTACATAAATCAAAATAAATTGACTCTTTCCATACCTTCTTGCCGTTGTTATTTTTCACATACGACCAACTGGAAATGTGCCAAAATAGTTCATTCTGATAAGGAAATCAGAGAGAGAGGCTAGCATATGATCTGAATGTATTTGCTGAATATGGGGGTGTTTGGCGTCGTTGACCCCATTCAAATCAGTGTTGGGCATGTTGCACATATTAGATGTCTCCCCAACGATTAAATACTGAATATGTACCACACGGAAGCTGTGTATTTCTGCCCCAAAGCATTGCATTGGAACTTGTAATCACTAGGGATGAGGGAGAGGGGATTAAAACACTTAAAAAAGTCATAATATTTTTACAGATTCGCCTACGTCTTAAAAACACGGAAAACAGCATTCTAAATAGTTAGGGGAGGTAGATTTGTATTTTTCTTAGGTCATTATGAACTCATAACTTCACTGAAAGGTCATAAAACTCATAATTGTAGTATTGAGTGATAAAAGTTATAAAAAGCGGTAGCTGTCGGCATGCTTGAATTTTGCTTTGATGGAAGTTAACAGACAAACGTGCATTATGAGCCAATGCTTATATCCGGTTGTTTTTGACGATCAATATTGCAAGTCTGTATTGTGAAATAGTACGTAATATTTTTTAAAAAAAACCATACATGTATATGGAAAGAAAATGCCAGAAGTAAAAGAAAACAACTCAATATATATTAAAGGAATAATAAGGCATCACCCAAAGGAATTTTCAGTTAATACTAGAAATGAACTTTTCTGTGAACTATGGGACACTGTTGTTAAGCACGAAAAGGAATTCATTGTACAACAGCACAGAGCAGTTAAAAAGGATCGAGGTAAACTTGAAAGTATATTTGAACCAAGGACAGGGCAAACTTTTATCAACCAAACAAAAAATCTATCATTTGGATTATTAAATGCATTTCTTGCTGCTGATATGCCACTTAAAAGGATCTACCATCCTCCTTTAAAGCAATATTTTGGTTCTATTGGAATTACTTGTTTCAATGAAAACACCTGCAGAAGCAAAGTAAATGAATTAGCTTATGCCGAAAAGGAGAAAGTAAAGAAGACTAGAAATAATTTAGGTAACTGGACGTAAATTATTGTTAACTAAAGACAAATCTGAAATGTTCGGTAGGACGTATATGAACACTTTGGTTGCTGTTATTTCAAAGCCAGTGAAAATATACATGATTAACTGCATTCATTGTGTACCACATTGATGACTTATTGCGCTTTCTTGAAACCCCACAAGAGGATGTTGTGCTTTTATTAACTGATGTGGCACGCTATATGAAGCTCGCTGGAAAGATACTGAAGGAAATGGTCTCATATCTTCATCATGTGACTTGTGCAGCGCACATGTTTCTGAATGTGCGATGAAAATTGGCTCTAAATGTGCAGCTTTGGATAACATTGTAAGTCATGTAAAGTTAACAGTTATCAAAAATGAAGATCGGAAAGGTATATTCAGCGAAATCGGAGAGCCACCACAGCTCATAGTGAAAAGCTGGGCATCATGGTTAAAAGCTGCATTGTGGTAATCGGAATACCTTCGAGGGTTCAGTGCCGAACCCAGTATCTAGCATATTTGGCGTTTTTTACTTTTTGGTGTCAGATGATAGATACTGTCATTGTCTTTCATGTGAACAACTGCATTTAGTCCAGGAAGCAATATTTATTGATTTATTGATTGGAACCGAAATCAAGTACTGAACTGTGTATGTCACTCCAGGCAAAACGCTTAAAACGTTCTTCTGTAAAATTAGCCAATAACAAAATACTTGGTTTTAGCACTGAACCCTCGATTTATAATCAGCCCTCTAATAAAGCAATTTAAATGATTTTTGGGAATCTCCAAAGAAATTAGTAAAAAACACAAAAATAGGGAATTTTTTCCCCAGATTTTGTGATATTAAACACAATTCTTTTTAGGAATGCAGAATGAAAGTTGTTACAATGACTCTGGCTCGTCATCATTTTTTTCTACCCGCCTCTTGTCGCTCCAATTGTTTCCGTTCGGGTTTTTTTTGAAATTTTACTGTATTTATTTCTTATTGTTTATAGGGTAATATGAGAATACCTCCAGTGAAATAGGTCTTATCTTACTTTTTCCTTGTGACATTTGCCAATTGAATTTTTTATGTTTTTGTTTTTCTAGGTCCTGTGGTTGGTATTGAAATTAATGGTGATAATTGTGTAGAGATTTGTAAAGAGCAAAAAGAACATCTTGGCTTGAATTCAATCTTTGTGTCCGAAGATAAAGAAACTTCAAAATGTGACGTAGAAGCTTTTTATAACTTTGGAGAAATGACAATGTCCTAATGAATCATATATATATACATATACATATATATGTGTGTATATATGTATATATATGTATAAATATATATATATGTTTATATATGTATATATATGTATAAATATATATATATATATATACATATATATCAGGGTTACTAGTCGTATATATAAAGCACCGTGTTATCTCCTAAAATTTCGTGCTGTGTCATTGCGTCACAGCATGACATTGTGACATTTTTTAGTGTTTCGTAGGTGTTGAAGCTTTTCTTTTCATATCATGTTGTAATAAGTGATGTCATTTATTGCTACATCTGTTATTTTCATATCATGTCAAATTATGCCAAGTCACCTTATGCGAATGACGCTAATACCATCACTTTGCGGTCTTTTTGCGTATATCAGGTGCAGGCACTTTTGACTGTCATCTTGCGTGCTTGGGTACTAACTTTTAAGTCGACCAAAAAGGACTCGTTTTTTGAATAAAGGGGCTCTATGAGGCTGTATTTATTTCATGATGATATTTTGATTGCCTTCTGTCATCATGTTTATGCAGTTCTTATTGACAAAAAATTGTGAAAAACAATACGGTCCCTCATTTTGACAGGGTTTCACTCAGCAAAAGACGCGTAAAATTATTTGTACAACTTCCCTTTTTATACCATGTTATCTTATGCCACTTTATTGTATGACGTGTCATTGTGCTACTTGATGCTACAGCTTTCTTTCACATTATATTATGTTATGTCATGTCTTTGTACCTTGCCATGGTGTTTGTTTCTTACACGATGCCATTTTATGTAATGCCAGTCGTTAAAGCGAACAGGGTGGTAATACACGTCTGACAGATATATGTTTTCCCATTGAATCTAATGGCACCATTTTATGAGCATTTGCAGAAAAATAACTTTTTAATTCATCAAAAAATCAAGAGGAAAGAAGGCAAATAGCCGTATCGTCACTCCTTTTCCACGCTTTTACCTGCAAATGAAACGGCAATCTTTAAGTCGTCAAAAAGACTCGAATTCTTGCTGAAGATGTTACTGCGTACGTGTTTGGTAAGGTGTGTTGTGTTTCGAATCATCTGCTTCTTTACCATTAGATATTCAACACCAATGGTGACAGTCTGTAAAAGTACTCAGAAGTCAGATTTTTTGTTGTTGATTGACCATGGTTTAGCTTTTTCATTCCACAGGTGGGCCACCAGTTTCTCAGAAAAATCAAATTTCGCAGTTGAATGCTCCCAAAGACCTGCAAAAAACAAAAGACCAGAATTGTAATTATTTTCAATCTCTGGTGGATCATATTACTTTGAATATTTTTGCTTACTGTTAATGACCCATTGGCATTTATTTCATTTCAAGGCAAATTTTGAGATTAAGTAGAATCAACTGAAACCAAAATCAGTGTTTATGTAGGAAGCTTAATTTTATATGTTTAATATATATAAATATATGTTTAATATGCAAAAAGTTAATCTTGGACATAATGTCAATAGCTGCATTATTCGTAATTTCAAAAATTCAAAAAAAGAATAATTTCCTTTTATTTGCTCTGAATTATCCTTTGTAAAACACTCGAAGCAACACAGCAGCTATTATTAACTTACTTTTAACAATGCATAATACGCGCGGCGCATATTCGAGTAGCGGTGCCTTTTCGACCAGTCGATCATTTACTGTAACCGTGATGCATTGCTGATTTTTCATAAATTTCCCTTGGCCTTTCCAGTGTTATAATAAAATGTCTGGTTCTAGTACCTGATTGTTTATGAAATATTTTTAATAATACGTTACCTGAATCCATGAAATGAGCCTGAATTTTTCATAAAGACCGTTTTTTCGTTTTCATTCTTTCCCTCGCCATTCCCTTCCAACTATTTTCTATAATGCCGTGCTAAGGGTATCACGTTATAGGCTGCTTGTACACTGAGTATTATGGTTTTCTTGTTTCCAATACCGGATATACCAAATGGATGGCATCTGGTAAGACGTACCATTTACCAGAGTTTGTTGGGGTTTTTTTCGCTTCTACTAAGTCGTTTTTCTAGAAATAAATTTTGAATGTAGTGGACCTTCTGGAATAGTGGGATATTTCCAACTTGTAAAATGTATTTAGATATAGGTATATCACTGATAATGGCTTTTAATGGGGATGACATTAAAAAGTAAGCTACTTGTGGTTTGATATGTTGCTAGGTCATAACGCATTAATAATTTCAAGAAATCTCATATTGAGTCTTGCTTATTTTGCATCTCAGGATATGTAAAATTGAACTGGAATTTTATTGGGGATAATGCTGAATATTAAGTACTGTTCCTTAATCAATAAATTTGCTTTACATAATTTACTTTGCATTACATAATATTATGGATAAAAGCAAAAAAGCGAAATATCCAGTTTTTTTGTCAGAGACATACACATTTTTCTTTATTGAAAATGTTTCTTGTACTGGTTAAATCCTGAGTGACTAAGTATTCTTTATCACGGGAAGTAAAAGTCAAAGATTAGACCACATGTCCTCCTTTGCGTCAATATTACCTTGGCTTTTGAGTCAAGTAACTTGCAAGGCTGAAGAAGAGAAAATGATTTTTTTTTTAGTTAATTTGAAGATGTCAACTTATTTGATGATTATAGAAAGTAAACTGGGTTATTTAGCTGTGAAATTTATTATAGCAATATTGACTTTCTCTCTGGGATAAACGTACTTTAACTTTTGTTCGTATTTTTTAGCAAGTATTTTCTAGCAATCGTTAAACGTTTATTTGAAATCTTTTGGTTTTTCAGCTTTATTGATTGTATTTCATTGTTATTTAATGAAGAATTTCAGTTGCTGTGACGACATGTTTTTGCATTCATTAGTTACCACAGATGCTAGGAATTCAACCTGCTTTAATACGAGATATAAAGCTGTTGGTAAGATGGCATTTTTAACTTGTAAATAATTGAAAATATATGTTACTTGCCAACCACCGACACAAATTTGATGTACTTATCTCTTCTTCTCATTGTGAAGGCTTCGATTTGCTTGAAGATTTATCCCTTGCTACAAATAGCATTGCCCCAGTACCCAAAACCTCACATAATTCGCTGTACTAATTGTGCCAACAGCTTTGGCCTATATATACTAACTGATGACGTATACCATTACAGGGTGCTATATTGGGTTACAGGTTACACACCAGAGCGATTTTTCATAAGTGTAGTTTTGACTGCGTGTAAACGGGCACACCGGTGTGGTTTTACTCCACTTTCGCAGCGAGGACAGCAATACTGACAGCGAGGTTAATTTACATAATCTGTCTTTTGTTTTTCCTCTTTGTTTCCCTTTGTTTCTCTCTCTATTTGTTTCCCACTTTTCTTATTACCTTTGGCCCGCGTGAAGAAGATTATTGAAGGATCTGGTCCACTCTCTAGAGAGGATGCCCACCCCTGATATACTGTAACGCCATTATAATTAGTTACAAGTTATAACATTGTTTTTACTCTTTGAAATCNAAACATTGATTTGATAGTCGTAATATTCATAACGATGAGGTTTCTCTTTATAGTGCCCATGTTGAATTTACCCCTCACAAGTAGGTTGATATACTGCAGGTGTGGGCAACCTACGACCCGCGGGCCAGAATCCGGCCCGCAAGGCCAAAAAATTATATAATTTCTTGTTAGCAAATAGAATTGTCTAGCGGTTGCAGATATCGAATGTATTGAACAAAACATATAACTTTGTCAAACTTGAGATTCAGGAAAAACATTTTCACTTGAATAACTGTGAGCCTGACTTCAGTAGCCACACACCAGAGCGATTTTTCATAAGTGTAGTTTTGACTGCCTGTAAACGGGCACACCGGTGTGGTTTTACTCCACTTTCGCAGCGAGGACAGCAATACTGACAGCGAGGTTAATTTACATAATCTGTCTTTTGTTTTTCCTCCTTGTTTCCCTTTGTTTCTCTCTCTATTTGTTTCCCACTTTTCTTATTACCTTTGGCCCGCGTGAAGAAGATTATTGAAGGATCTGGTCCACTCTCTAGAGAGGATGCCCACCCCTGATATACTGTAACGCCATTATAATTAGTTACAAGTTATAACATTGTTTTTACTCTTTGAAATCTTAATAATAAGCTAAGCCAATTTCGATTTTCACCAGCGGAATTTATACTGAAAGGTGAAAGAAAGGGCATTCCTAATTCGGTCGTTATTACTTTTTGCATTTTTCTTTGGAGACCACACGTGAGGTGGCTTCACCAATTCTTATGGATGTACAGTTTTGCTTGTGTACTTAGAAAAATATTAAATTTGATATCATCCTGTTACTTGGCTTCAGTTTATCAACATCTATGCTGATAGCATTCTACCTTTCACTCTAACATTTACTGGAAGGCAACTCAGCAGGAAAAAGTCAAACTTGCGGAAGGTTTAGAATTTGACTTTCGGGTGTCATAGAATTGGGAAAGAAATGGATGTTTTTTTTCAATGCGGGTAAAACGCAACTGATGTCACTCAATAAAAACCTAAGCCCTTATCCCCCAACATTCATGGAATATTATTCTGATGTTAACCCCTGGAGAGGTTGCCTCTCTACTTGAGGAATGTTCATCGATAACACAGCTTGGTTTGTCATTTTTTCTATCTCTTTCTTTGTCTACTTATATTCACTCTGTTGGTAAGTTTGATTCTATAAAGGCTTGTTCTTTGTATCGTGCTAAAAATTGTCTAACATCTGAGGCCATCTTGTAATACGATACTTGTATCACTATAAATCTATCATCCGCTGTTGCATGGAGTACTGTACTGGACAGGTTCTCCGTCATCTTTAGAGACGTGTTTTTAACTTGACAGGCCCAACTTTTGCTGCTGCCCCTCAACCTTTTTTTCAGCGACGGAATATGGTTTGTCTTAGTCTTTTCTTTAGGTATTAGCATTGGAAATGTTCTAATGAGCTTTCCTTATTTGTACCAGTACGGTTTGCTTCATCTCGTGTGATTCGTTTTCTTCAACGTCTTTATCCTCATGCAGTTGTTCTCTCTCGTAACAAATCTTTCTATGATTGTAGTTTTTTCCTCGAGCTGCAAGATTGTTGAAGTCTTTGGGAACTGAGTGCTTTCCCAAATATGATTTGAATGTTTTGAAGTCAAAGGTCACCTCTTGCCTGTTGGCTTAGTCTTTTTTCTGTCATTTCTTCACAGTTCCATACATTTAGTGGCATTACACCTTTTATGGTTCTTAAACATTAATATATATATATATATATATATATATATATATATATATATATAAAATTGTGTGTGTGTGTCTGTCTGTCTGTCTGTGTGTAGGTTCTTAGATTCGGTTAACCGTTGTACAGTGCTCAATATATAAAAACAGAACGTGATAAATAATAGTGCCATAAGGAGAAAAGACGAACGGCTACACTATTTACAATTTAAGTTGATGCTCTTTAGTGTTAATGAAAAAAAGCTTTTTTTTTCAGTGAAGGCAAGAAGTGACAAGTTCGTTCCTTTTGTTCAGGGTTGCAAATTGTTGGCGCTAAATGTTGAAGTATTTTTATTTGAGCATCTTTTGTTTGCACTATTGTAGGGTTGTCTAGTTGAAAGAATCTTCGAAAGGGTTGTACCAAAGTATGTTGTCCGTTGCCTGTTTTTACGTCTGGTAGTTGTGTTCGGTTCATATTGTAGTTTGTATCTGTATCCAATGTCATCTTGTTTTTTTTGGTATGGAAATGCTGCTTGTTCAGAAGATGCTTTGTCGGATGAGAATAATGTAAACCGTTTGTTGATATGAAATTGGAAGTGTAGTGTTTTGACTCGTTTCTCCTTATTGTATTATATATTTATAATTGTACGGTAAAATAATTATTTTCTGAGAGTGCTTTATGTATAAAACAAAGCGAAAAAAGCAAGGCAAAGCAAGCAAGTAAAGCAGTGTTATATTTGTTACTTCACGTTTTTTGTTATAAGAAGTTTATCTGATGATTGCTTATAACAAGAAACTTGAAATAACAAATGTTACGTAGCTTTACTTGTTATATATATATATATATATACACTTTGTCATATAGCAAAATTAAGTATAACAGAGGAGGCTTGGCTCAATGATTAGTGCAGTGAACTGTAACCAAGAGATACCATGTTTCATTCCTCGAAAAGACTTTGAAACTTGACAAAAGAAAAAGTCAATGTTTGGTGTCAAGAAGGGCATCCGGCCAAGGAATTCCTCACTGGCACAACAAACTCTCTCTGAAGGGCATCGTATGAGCCCAGTAACTGAGAAATTTGATGTTAAAACAAACAACAAACTTAATTAACTAAGGAAGGAGAAAACGTTTGTTCCAAAGGAGTATCAAAATTATAAAAATTTGAGTTTTTGTCCGCAGTTTAGAATTACGGAAGTTTTTATCCCTGATTATTGATAATATTTTCTTTTATTTCAAACAGTAACTTCCATTAACTCTTCGCCCCTTACCAGGGGTACTATAAATAAATATTATTCTACTTTACAAGGACCTTGTATTGACTTGTAGTTTCTAAATCCATAAAGCTTATATTCTTTGCTTGCCTTTTGTGAAAGTTAATCCATTTCCTCTGTACCAATATATTTGGCTTTCCCGTAGCAGGAACCAGTTATAATATCATCTGATTAATAGTCTTATGTGTACAGCTAATTCCGTATTAATACTGCCAATGT
>RDPX01000304.1:948626-978622 GCA_003991215.1 Morbakka virulenta
AACATTTGTGTTAAATTTATAGCAGTTTCTAGATCATGGAGAATTATTTAATTTAACGGTAGATTTAAGCCTCATTAAAACCCACTGATCATATTTTACTAAACATCACTAAACCTAAATGATCAGTGAAATTAATGCGTTTTAACACCATATTCAGCGAAGGCACATAACTGTAGGGTACAATGCCCCCCCCTCTCACTCTAAGTAAAAAAACTAACATGAGTTTGGCCCTTTCCCAGTCAACAGGATTATTGACTTGGTGATTAAAAACTCAGTTTTTTAAAAAAGGTATCTAAGTTTTGACCTGGGAAAGTAAAGCCTGAAGTCAAGAAAAAGAGTATTAAAAGTTACTGCCCCATCAAGTATCCATCAAGAGGGATACACTTCCTTATTTCCTTTTTCTTATCACCCTCCTTCCCCGGATATCTTGCTATTTCTTTCTTATTGTATCTTTTCCTGTCGATTGTTTCCCTCAAGCAAACAAATCCGTACTAACACTGTCTTGCCACTAACGTAATTCCCTTTAATGTATAAACTTGACTAGTTTTGTTTTAATTGTATAAGAAATTTGGTTCGAACCTCAGCAGAATTTGTTTATAGTTTATGAGAAACATGCGTGTTACATATGTGGTTCGGATTTTGAGATAATCATTATGATTAACTTATAACCAACTGGTGGGTTGTTTTCATCCCNTGGCCAAAGTACTTTTATTGATGTATAATACTGGAATTGTTGTCTGAGACATTTAAAATAGAAGACGATTTACGCAATAGTTTTGATAGACAGTAGCCTGATGATGGAAGAAGTATCTCTCGAAACGTAGCTCAGAAAAAGCTCACAGCTCAAGACATAGTAAAGCCCTTAAATCTATAGAATCGTCAGTGTTGCTACAAGTTACTCGATTGCCACCAGAAAATCTCACTGGTAAAAGTGTATGCTATTTTTCCTATTTGGTTCGAACCTCAGCAGAATTTGTTTATAGTTTATGAGAAACATGCGTGTTACATATGTGGTTCGGATTTTGAGATAATCATTATGATTAACTTATAACCAACTGGTGGGTTGTTTTCATCCCTTTAATCATAATAATTGAATCAATTTTTTAAAAAATGACTTTTTACTGAAATATTTTAGAAAAGCGAGACCCAATAAAGAGAAACGAATGTTATCACCACAAGAAGCCTGCAGCAAAATTTCACTTTCAAGTACCGAGAGGAAAAAGAGAATTGATTCTAAACGTAGCAACCATGTAAATCGAGAAGATTTTTTAAAGGGTAAACCATATTGCGAAATTCCTAGTGAGTTCCCGAAAACTGCTTTTGGGAAAACAGATCGCTCTTTCTGTTCGAAAAGACCTCCTCCTTTATCTAAAATGAAGTCATAGAAATTTCGCAACAGGTTTTTAAAAATAAAAAATTTGTAAATCTCTAAAAGAAGCGGAGTACTTTTCAGTTATAGCAGATGAAAGTAGTGACAAGTTTCTGTGCGAAATGTGCTTAACGTGACGCTGGGATGAGTAAACCCATACTCTCGATCTTAAATGAGCAGTCTGGTTACTGGCACATCCTCATGATAAATACAAGACTATTTCAATGCAGTTTCCAGGCCAAAGAATTGTTGTGCGTTATATCAATAAAAAGAATAAGATTGTAGAACATGCAATTGATATGCTTGAAGTAAAGAAGACAAATTTGCAAATGGATTGCTTGACTTATGTTGCACTTCCCCAAAATATAATGACCTAGGTTGTGGGAGCATTGTTTCTCAATACTATGATGGGGCAAGTGTAATGAGTGGAGAGAAAGGTAGGTTGCAGAAACTGCTATCAAAAATCTGTGGTCGTTCAATTTTCTTGGATTCATTGTTACTGTCACAAATTGAATTCTGTTTGTTAATGGAATGATAGACAACGTACAAGAAACTGGTGGCCATTACTCACTTGTCAGAAGTTTATCTGGCTGATTAAAATTAAAAGATGTTGGAGCAAAATGTGAGGGACTTAATGTGAAGAGACCTTTAGATACAGGTTGAGCAGGCCATTTTGACTCTGTGTCAAGATAAGTAACAGTGAAATGAAACAAGCCATTGATTGCTTATAACAGTGCAGTTCAGTACAGCAAAATCGGTGAAAAGTGAGCATAGAGTCATTTGCAAGGGATTACATGATCAAATTTGTAAACCATTTATCATTTTATTGAAACAATTATGAGGTGAATTTTTAGGAAGAGTAAATATTAAAAGTCAAATGTTCCAGTCTTAACCAGTAATATACCAAATGTATTATGGGTAATAAATGAATGTCGCATGAATGTTCTTGGTTCTCGAAGACCTCGCAGTTTATTTTTCTAATTTTTGTTGTTAGTTTGTTCTGTTGTGTAGGTGATTTTTATCTTATCTAAAGTAAAAGTTGCTTTCCATACCAAACTGATTGCAAAGAAACGCTCATTTTTCTGTCAGGTACCTGTTTGCATTATGAAATGATCGCCCAACCCCATGGTAAGGGAAAAGGCAGCTTTTGCCACTCCAGATCAAAGTGGCCAGCTGCATGGTTGGTTCAGTATTCTTTAGAGTTGTTCAGCATTGTTCAGCAATCTTCGGCGATCGTCAGTGTCAAAAGTAAAAAATTTTGAAAATTCTGAACTTTATGAACTCAGAGGAAGCCATAGATGTAAGAGCTTTATCATGTCATGAGCCATAAGCTTTTTCCGAGCTACGTTTCGATAGATACTTCTTCCATCGACATGGGAGAAGTACTTTCACAAGGTACCTACTACAGCAATAGAGAACATTGAGAAAAAAAGGGAGACATTGATGAAAATTAAAGCAAAACTGAGAATAGAAGATAACACGAACAATCAAAATGTTGGAAAGATACTTAGAAAGAAATGATGATATGGTAAAATGATTAATTTTTTAAGTCTCAGCTAACATGGTTGAAGGCAGTCATGATTTTATTCGTCTTGTTAAAAATTATCGTTCTTCTGTTGGCATTGGAGCTGAATTAGCTACAATCTGTGTCCAGAATGTGATAGTGTTTGTGATCAATAATAGTTGTGGTTTTGGTTAAGATTTTATCTTCATCAAGATGTTATCTGAACATTCAGGCTCTGGGTCTTTGAATAGACCACGAAGTATGTCACTTTCCATGGTTATTACATCAGTTTCACCACTATGGTGCTCATTCATAAATGCTACTTTGTTGACTATATCTTTCATACTGACAGACTTTAAGAGCAAAGACTTCATATTCTTGTAGGCTTCAAAACTGTGTTGCTCAAATCTTTCCTTAAAGGGCCGAGCCTCCCACAGAACGACTACTTTCCTTCCAAAGTCTGATTAGTTTTGTAGTTGTTGCTAAAAATATATTTGCACCAAACTGTATTCAAACCAGTGCCTATGGCTATCATGTCCATATACTCTAGCGTCAGGGCTATCCGGGCCCTATCCTTCACCAAAAAATGTGTGCACACATATCTTTCAATTGAGCGCACCTTTCTTTCTCCTTATTTGGCCATCACATCCTAATCACTAATCACATCCTATACAAGGCTGAGCCTTCCACAGTAGGACGAGTTCCCTTGCAAAGTCAGACCAGCTGATCCCAAGATACATGGAGGGCAAAGAAATTGTGAATATAATGTAATATAATAAAATATAGATGGACGAAGGACAGGCGCGGATAGCTTAGTTGGTAGGGTGTTGTCATGATAGTCATCGGTAGGGGGTGAAGTCACTATAGTTTGAATCAAGTTGTAAATTCCAATAGTAACATAAGATCGATAAATTATTTCAATAAATAACCATGGTAAATATTCTCTTTATGTAGAAATCTCTGTCTATTTTCTTCCCTTAGTAAACCCCCCTGATATAAATGTTCTGCCTGATAGCAATGGAAACGCTGTTGTGATATGGAACAAGCCCGAAGACAATCTTGGCCACATCATTCATTACTCGGAACTGTTCAAAACACCATGGAAAGAGGCAAAGGTTACTCGACCTCAAGACCCTTACATTTTAACAGGCTTGGCATCGGACAAGACATATATCATTCGAGTAACCACAGGGAAAAATAATAAAACTCACTTTTATCTGTCATCACAAACTTATTATTTTGCTGGAGATTCAAGTCTGGGAGGTAAGAAAAAAGTATTTGTTGTAAAATGAAAAGTACAAGTAATTAAGGGCTAAAGTGAAAGAATAAAAACTCCAAGGATCAGAGAATCTTGATCCTTTTCCTCTTTAGTCATAACTAAATTTATTTACAAAAAGTTCTCTTTTATTGCTTATAATTCAATGGACGTTGCGTGCTAAAATGCAAAAAGTGCAAATGTGAATCGTTGATTGTCGTATGCATTTAGGGGGCGTGAAAAGGAAGCTTGTAGATACCTTTCAGGCTTTGCAGCACGCATTTAGCCGCTCTTGAAGCATCCAAATTTTTCAGAGTCAAGTATATATACATTACGAGCTCATAATGGTTGACAGTATTTTGATAAATTGGTACCGGAAGCTGATTTACGTTTAACATTTTTTTTAAAAAGATGTGTTATGATAATATAGCATTCGTAGCCATTTCCTTTCAGGAATCGGAGCTCAGACTGCGCCCTTCACAGGCTCTTGGATTTAGCAGTGATAGAATTTTTTGGTTGACGTCAGGTCGCCCTTCCTGACGTCAACCATTGGCGTTTTCTTTCGAGCTCGGAACCTCTTGGTTACGGTGCAAGTGCACTAACCATTAAGCCAGTGCTCCTCCAAAGCAAGGAGGGTAATATGCAAGGTGAATGTTATGCAAACACGGAATCTTTATGATAAGGGGCATAAAATCAAAAAGTTACATTAGTTCTGCTACTTAAGCAGCATGATTACATCATATGCAAGATGCCACAAAGAGAAAAACAGGATAGATTGGAATCACTAAAGACGGCTTTTGCAAAACAAAATGGGTCTTGAAGAACAGAAATTTTAGGACAAAGACGAAACTCAGAATATTATCATGCTATGTGTGGTCAGTCCTGTTGTATTGATGTGACACTTGAATGATAAATGAGTCAATGCGTAAGAATGAAGAGGCTGTAAAGATGTGGCTTTTAAGAAGGATGCTGAGAAAATAATAGATAGACAAAATTAGCAATGAAACAGTCGTGCACCAAATTGGATTAAAATGAAAACTGGTAAACTAAAACTGAATATGATAGATGCAATTTTTGAGCCATGTTATAAGAAGAGAAGTTATGGAAACTCGTCTTGAGTAGAAAAGTATGGTAGGATATGCTATTCTGTCGTATTACTTGTTTTATTTTCAAGCATTATGTTATTTTTTATCATATTATATTATATTATATTATATTATATTATATTATATTATATTATATTATATTATATTATATTATATTATATTATATTATATTATATTATATTATATTATATTATATTATATTATATTATATTATATTATATTATATTATATTATATTATATTATATTATATTATATTATATTATATTATATTATATTATATTATATTATATTATATTTTATTATATTAATTTTTATTATATTATATTATATTATATTATATTATATTATATTATATTATATTATATTATATTATATTATATTATATTATATTATATTATATTATATTATATTATATTATATTATATTATATTATATTATATTATATTATATTATATTATATTATATTATATTATATTATATTATATTATATTATATTATATTATATTATATTATATTATATTATATTATATTATATTATATTATATTATATTATATTATATTATATTATATTATATTATATTATATTATATTATATTATATTATATTATATTATATTATATTATATTATATTATATTATATTATATTATATTATATTATATTATATTATATTATATTATATTATATTATATTATATTATATTATATTATATTATATTATATTATATTATATTATATTATATTATATTATATTATATTATATTATATTATATTATATTATATTATATTATATTATATTATATTATATTATATTATATTATATTATATTATATTATATTATATTATATTATATTATATTATATTATATTATATTATATTATATTATATTATATTATATTATATTATATTATATTATATTATATTATATTATATTATATTATATTATATTATATTATATTATATTATATTATATTATATTATATTATATTATATTATATTATATTATATTATATTATATTATATTATATTATATTATATTATATTATATTATATTATATTATATTATATTATATTATATTATATTATATTATATTATATTATATTATATTATATTATATTATATTATATTATATTATATTATATTATATTATATTATATTATATTATATTATATTATATTATATTATATTATATTATATTATATTATATTATATTATATTATATTATATTATATTATATTATATTATATTATATTATATTATATTATATTATATTATATTATATTATATTATATTATATTATATTATATTATATTATATTATATTATATTATATTATATTATATTATATTATATTATATTATATTATATTATATTATATTATATTATATTATATTATATTATATTATATTATATTATATTATATTATATTATATTATATTATATTATATTATATTATATTATATTATATTATATTATATTATATTATATTATATTATATTATATTATATTATATTATATTATATTATATTATATTATATTATATTATATTATATTATATTATATTATATTATATTATATTATATTATATTATATTATATTATATTATATTATATTATATTATATTATATTATATTATATTATATTATATTATATTATATTATATTATATTATATTATATTATATTATATTATATTATATTATATTATATTATATTATATTATATTATATTATATTATATTATATTATATTATATTATATTATATTATATTATATTATATTATATTATATTATATTATATTATATTATATTATATTATATTATATTATATTATATTATATTATATTATATTATATTATATTATATTATATTATATTATATTATATTATATTATATTATATTATATTATATTATATTATATTATATTATATTATATTATATTATATTATATTATATTATATTATATTATATTATATTATATTATATTATATTATATTATATTATATTATATTATATTATATTATATTATATTATATTATATTATATTATATTATATTATATTATATTATATTATATTATATTATATTATATTATATTATATTATATTATATTATATTATATTATATTATATTATATTATATTATATTATATTATATTATATTATATTATATTATATTATATTATATTATATTATATTATATTATATTATATTATATTATATTATATTATATTATATTATATTATATTATATTATATTATATTATATTATATTATATTATATTATATTATATTATATTATATTATATTATATTATATTATATTATATTATATTATATTATATTATATTATATTATATTATATTATATTATATTATATTATATTATATTATATTATATTATATTATATTATATTATATTATATTATATTATATTATATTATATTATATTATATTATATTATATTATATTATATTATATTATATTATATTATATTATATTATATTATATTATATTATATTATATTATATTATATTATATTATATTATATTATATTATATTATATTATATTATATTATATTATATTATATTATATTATATTATATTATATTATATTATATTATATTATATTATATTATATTATATTATATTATATTATATTATATTATATTATATTATATTATATTATATTATATTATATTATATTATATTATATTATATTATATTATATTATATTATATTATATTATATTATATTATATTATATTATATTATATTATATTATATTATATTATATTATATTATATTATATTATATTATATTATATTATATTATATTATATTATATTATATTATATTATATTATATTATATTATATTATATTATATTATATTATATTATATTATATTATATTATATTATATTATATTATATTATATTATATTATATTATATTATATTATATTATATTATATTATATTATATTATATTATATTATATTATATTATATTATATTATATTATATTATATTATATTATATTATATTATATTATATTATATTATATTATATTATATTATATTATATTATATTATATTATATTATATTATATTATATTATATTATATTATATTATATTATATTATATTATATTATATTATATTATATTATATTATATTATATTATATTATATTATATTATATTATATTATATTATATTATATTATATTATATTATATTATATTATATTATATTATATTATATTATATTATATTATATTATATTATATTATATTATATTATATTATATTATATTATATTATATTATATTATATTATATTATATTATATTATATTATATTATATTATATTATATTATATTATATTATATTATATTATATTATATTATATTATATTATATTATATTATATTATATTATATTATATTATATTATATTATATTATATTATATTATATTATATTATATTATATTATATTATATTATATTATATTATATTATATTATATTATATTATATTATATTATATTATATTATATTATATTATATTATATTATATTATATTATATTATATTATATTATATTATATTATATTATATTATATTATATTATATTATATTATATTATATTATATTATATTATATTATATTATATTATATTATATTATATTATATTATATTATATTATATTATATTATATTATATTATATTATATTATATTATATTATATTATATTATATTATATTATATTATATTATATTATATTATATTATATTATATTATATTATATTATATTATATTATATTATATTATATTATATTATATTATATTATATTATATTATATTATATTATATTATATTATATTATATTATATTATATTATATTATATTATATTATATTATATTATATTATATTATATTATATTATATTATATTATATTATATTATATTATATTATATTATATTATATTATATTATATTATATTATATTATATTATATTATATTATATTATATTATATTATATTATATTATATTATATTATATTATATTATATTATATTATATTATATTATATTATATTATATTATATTATATTATATTATATTATATTATATTATATTATATTATATTATATTATATTATATTATATTATATTATATTATATTATATTATATTATATTATATTATATTATATTATATTATATTATATTATATTATATTATATTATATTATATTATATTATATTATATTATATTATATTATATTATATTATATTATATTATATTATATTATATTATATTATATTATATTATATTATATTATATTATATTATATTATATTATATTATATTATATTATATTATATTATATTATATTATATTATATTATATTATATTATATTATATTATATTATATTATATTATATTATATTATATTATATTATATTATATTATATTATATTATATTATATTATATTATATTATATTATATTATATTATATTATATTATATTATATTATATTATATTATATTATATTATATTATATTATATTATATTATATTATATTATATTATATTATATTATATTATATTATATTATATTATATTATATTATATTATATTATATTATATTATATTATATTATATTATATTATATTATATTATATTATATTATATTATATTATATTATATTATATTATATTATATTATATTATATTATATTATATTATATTATATTATATTATATTATATTATATTATATTATATTATATTATATTATATTATATTATATTATATTATATTATATTATATTATATTATATTATATTATATTATATTATATTATATTATATTATATTATATTATATTATATTATATTATATTATATTATATTATATTATATTATATTATATTATATTATATTATATTATATTATATTATATTATATTATATTATATTATATTATATTATATTATATTATATTATATTATATTATATTATATTATATTATATTATATTATATTATATTATATTATATTATATTATATTATATTATATTATATTATATTATATTATATTATATTATATTATATTATATTATATTATATTATATTATATTATATTATATTATATTATATTATATTATATTATATTATATTATATTATATTATATTATATTATATTATATTATATTATATTATATTATATTATATTATATTATATTATATTATATTATATTATATTATATTATATTATATTATATTATATTATATTATATTATATTATATTATATTATATTATATTATATTATATTATATTATATTATATTATATTATATTATATTATATTATATTATATTATATTATATTATATTATATTATATTATATTATATTATATTATATTATATTATATTATATTATATTATATTATATTATATTATATTATATTATATTATATTATATTATATTATATTATATTATATTATATTATATTATATTATATTATATTATATTATATTATATTATATTATATTATATTATATTATATTATATTATATTATATTATATTATATTATATTATATTATATTATATTATATTATATTATATTATATTATATTATATTATATTATATTATATTATATTATATTATATTATATTATATTATATTATATTATATTATATTATATTATATTATATTATATTATATTATATTATATTATATTATATTATATTATATTATATTATATTATATTATATTATATTATATTATATTATATTATATTATATTATATTATATTATATTATATTATATTATATTATATTATATTATATTATATTATATTATATTATATTATATTATATTATATTATATTATATTATATTATATTATATTATATTATATTATATTATATTATATTATATTATATTATATTATATTATATTATATTATATTATATTATATTATATTATATTATATTATATTATATTATATTATATTATATTATATTATATTATATTATATTATATTATATTATATTATATTATATTATATTATATTATATTATATTATATTATATTATATTATATTATATTATATTATATTATATTATATTATATTATATTATATTATATTATATTATATTATATTATATTATATTATATTATATTATATTATATTATATTATATTATATTATATTATATTATATTATATTATATTATATTATATTATATTATATTATATTATATTATATTATATTATATTATATTATATTATATTATATTATATTATATTATATTATATTATATTATATTATATTATATTATATTATATTATATTATATTATATTATATTATATTATATTATATTATATTATATTATATTATATTATATTATATTATATTATATTATATTATATTATATTATATTATATTATATTATATTATATTATATTATATTATATTATATTATATTATATTATATTATATTATATTATATTATATTATATTATATTATATTATATTATATTATATTATATTATATTATATTATATTATATTATATTATATTATATTATATTATATTATATTATATTATATTATATTATATTATATTATATTATATTATATTATATTATATTATATTATATTATATTATATTATATTATATTATATTATATTATATTATATTATATTATATTATATTATATTATATTATATTATATTATATTATATTATATTATATTATATTATATTATATTATATTATATTATATTATATTATATTATATTATATTATATTATATTATATTATATTATATTATATTATATTATATTATATTATATTATATTATATTATATTATATTATATTATATTATATTATATTATATTATATTATATTATATTATATTATATTATATTATATTATATTATATTATATTATATTATATTATATTATATTATATTATATTATATTATATTATATTATATTATATTATATTATATTATATTATATTATATTATATTATATTATATTATATTATATTATATTATATTATATTATATTATATTATATTATATTATATTATATTATATTATATTATATTATATTATATTATATTATATTATATTATATTATATTATATTATATTATATTATATTATATTATATTATATTATATTATATTATATTATATTATATTATATTATATTATATTATATTATATTATATTATATTATATTATATTATATTATATTATATTATATTATATTATATTATATTATATTATATTATATTATATTATATTATATTATATTATATTATATTATATTATATTATATTATATTATATTATATTATATTATATTATATTATATTATATTATATTATATTATATTATATTATATTATATTATATTATATTATATTATATTATATTATATTATATTATATTATATTATATTATATTATATTATATTATATTATATTATATTATATTATATTATATTATATTATATTATATTATATTATATTATATTATATTATATTATATTATATTATATTATATTATATTATATTATATTATATTATATTATATTATATTATATTATATTATATTATATTATATTATATTATATTATATTATATTATATTATATTATATTATATTATATTATATTATATTATATTATATTATATTATATTATATTATATTATATTATATTATATTATATTATATTATATTATATTATATTATATTATATTATATTATATTATATTATATTATATTATATTATATTATATTATATTATATTATATTATATTATATTATATTATATTATATTATATTATATTATATTATATTATATTATATTATATTATATTATATTATATTATATTATATTATATTATATTATATTATATTATATTATATTATATTATATTATATTATATTATATTATATTATATTATATTATATTATATTATATTATATTATATTATATTATATTATATTATATTATATTATATTATATTATATTATATTATATTATATTATATTATATTATATTATATTATATTATATTATATTATATTATATTATATTATATTATATTATATTATATTATATTATATTATATTATATTATATTATATTATATTATATTATATTATATTATATTATATTATATTATATTATATTATATTATATTATATTATATTATATTATATTATATTATATTATATTATATTATATTATATTATATTATATTATATTATATTATATTATATTATATTATATTATATTATATTATATTATATTATATTATATTATATTATATTATATTATATTATATTATATTATATTATATTATATTATATTATATTATATTATATTATATTATATTATATTATATTATATTATATTATATTATATTATATTATATTATATTATATTATATTATATTATATTATATTATATTATATTATATTATATTATATTATATTATATTATATTATATTATATTATATTATATTATATTATATTATATTATATTATATTATATTATATTATATTATATTATATTATATTATATTATATTATATTATATTATATTATATTATATTATATTATATTATATTATATTATATTATATTATATTATATTATATTATATTATATTATATTATATTATATTATATTATATTATATTATATTATATTATATTATATTATATTATATTATATTATATTATATTATATTATATTATATTATATTATATTATATTATATTATATTATATTATATTATATTATATTATATTATATTATATTATATTATATTATATTATATTATATTATATTATATTATATTATATTATATTATATTATATTATATTATATTATATTATATTATATTATATTATATTATATTATATTATATTATATTATATTATATTATATTATATTATATTATATTATATTATATTATATTATATTATATTATATTATATTATATTATATTATATTATATTATATTATATTATATTATATTATATTATATTATATTATATTATATTATATTATATTATATTATATTATATTATATTATATTATATTATATTATATTATATTATATTATATTATATTATATTATATTATATTATATTATATTATATTATATTATATTATATTATATTATATTATATTATATTATATTATATTATATTATATTATATTATATTATATTATATTATATTANTTTAATATTTTATTATTATTTTTATTATTTTATTATGTTATTAATTTTTTTATATATTTTCTTTTTTATTATCATTTTTATTTTTATTTATTATTTTATTATTATTTTATTATCATTTTATTATTTTGTTGTTTTTTTATTTTTATTTATTTTTTTATTATTATTTTTTTATTTTTTTTTTATTTTTAACAATCCTCTATCGACTTTTATAGTAATCAATATATTCAGCAGCATATTTGTAACCAAGTAGAGGACAACAATTAATTCATGCTATTTCAACGTTATCATTTCTATTTTCCTGATTTTTACAGCATGAATATTTTTATTATTATTCTTTTCTCGCTCGATAATTCTTTCATTAAATAATTAAGAATCATATATGATTTCACCTATATCTATTAAATACTTGTGTATATCATTATTACAATAATTATCTTTCATTATAAGTTTACTATTGATACATGATTATACTAATATCACTTAAGTATTATATTGGTTACTCTTAAATTATTTTCTTTCAAATTTTCTGGTTTTAATTTCATTTTCCCCCAGTAATTGGATCTTATACTGTGCTCTTCACAAGGACTTGGATTTGGCAGTGAGGAATTTCTTGACCGGATGCCCTTCCTGGCGCCAACCAATGGCTTTTTCTTTAGTGAAGTTCCAGATTCTTTTCGCCTGCTTGGGGGAATCGAACCCGGAACCTTTTGGTTACGTTGCATCTGCACTAACCATTAAGCCACGGCTCCTCTTTGGTTACTGTTAAATATAGACCACAAAAACCCCTGAAATATGACTTAATAGATGTCAATTTTCAAAACAATCAGGTGTTTTATATTCAGGCATAACATAACAATATCCTCACCTTTTCTAGACTTGCAATAAAATAAAATACATCATGAAATGATAAGTGTACATGACAGAAGGCAGACAACCAAATAATTTTTCCAAAATATGTATACAGCAACTATTTGCAGGACCAATAAGACCTTTTTCACCTTCATACTCATTCAGAATATCTTCAATTTTTATTACTTCGTTTCTCAAATGATATGATGATATGCTGACAATTGATAAATCATATCATTTTTTAGAATTTGGACATTAACATCAAGATATAACTCCTTCATGATATGCAATGTATCTTATAGATATTTTTAAAACAAAATTTAGGATCCATTTTATTATACAGGAAACAAAATAATTTTACTGCAAATTTTACTCCAGAGCTTTATTGTAAAGTTTTATTCATGTTGGAGTTAACATAAGATGATTAATAATATAAGATGGTTACTTTATGATTTGAGGGAGCATCCATTTATTACGTTCGCATGAAATTGGCCATTTCCGACACCCCTCCTCCCTCAGTGCAAACGTAATAAATGGATGGCCCCTAAGTTAGAGAAGCATAAAATATGCTTCTGTTCTTATAGTTTATTGATAGATTTGTTTTCATTTTGAGGTGTAACAGATCAATTATTTTTCAGCCTGTATAGTACATAGAAAACAAATATGACAGATCATCTTGGGGTCTGCAACAATAACAAACTCTTATCATAATGAAATCCCAAAATGGCTTTTAACAATTATTGCATCCAATGATATAATTGATAAAAGGAGGCCAGATTTAATCACGAGCTTTGCTCATAATCAAATTGCCCATCCTGCCAGGGTGCAATCAAGGGTCCTCCATCCCCTTGATGAGTCTCCAAACGTCTTGTTTGCTTGCGCAAGCAAACAAGTCATTCACATACGTCGTCATGCCGAAAACTTCATTGCCACAATGGAACTATAACGTGCATCAATCATATGGCAACCAAATCTTTATAACTATTTACAGAATAAGATACTTGAAAATAATTTTTCATTAATCAATGCATGGAATTAACTTTTTTTAGTGGGTTAATTGCAGTGCTTTTATAGGGGATAGTAAGGTAAATTCTTTTCATTAAAGTATTTTCATAAAATATTATAACAGAATACAGGGGCCGTGGCTTAATGGTGAGTACAACTGCACCGTGACCAAGAGGTTCCAGGCTCGATTCCCCGAGCGGGCGACTTTGGAAATTTACAAAAAGAAAAAGCCATTTGTTGGCGTCAAGAAGGGCATCCGGCCAAGAAATTCTTCGCTGCCAAAACAAAAGTACCTTTAAAGGACACCGTCTGATCCCCAGTTACTGGGAAAAATGACTTTAAAACAAAAAACAATTTTTCATAGAATATATTAAAGTAATTAAATTTTATAAATTGTTTTCCCAAAATTATAATAATAGTATAGTAATTGAGTGTTTTTGGCTTACCTTTTAAAAAATTGTTAATTCTAAAAAAAAAAATCCGACTTATAGAGATGATTTATAATGTACAATTTTTCTTTTTACTTATCTTTTATACTTTCAGCTTTTATTTAACGTTTTTTGTTTATTTTTTTAATCAAAGCGAGAAGCTTCATTTCTTATTAGTTTGATGTTATTTTCTAATTAGTCAAACTTATAGAGATAATTTAAAATGCACCGTTTTTCTTGCAATTGATCCTTTTTTTTACTTTATTGTTAGCATTTTTTAGTCCGCATTTAACGGGTGTTATTTTTGTCTTACTCTGTGATCTTATTAATAGCATTGCTACAGATTAAAATTTATGTTTTGTTTAACTTTTACTTTGTGTTTAATATTTGTTCTGTTATGTTTTATATATCTGAGATTTATGACTTGGCAAAATTGAGGTCTTTTTTTCCTGTGTAGTAATTTCATCTTTCTATCGCATTTATTTATCTACCTCTTAACTACCTGAGGGAATATTGATTAGATACTGATTAAGGGTTATTTTATGTATCTATATATTCATCATATTCGCCGACAAAACGAACAACCTATACAAAATAATACCCGGCGCACACGCATACAAGAAAACACAAAGTCACACTTACAACAAAATTAATCTGGAAGCCAAAGACATTACCTCAAAACTGGGAATCGACGACCGAGTAGAGATCCTTGCAAAGGCCCAAACATTCATAACCATGAAGGACCACAAAGAAGACTTCCGTACAAAGCCAACCTGCCGCCTTATACACCCCACAAAAAACGAAATAGGAAAAGTTAGTAAGGTCATACTAGACGACATCAATTCGAAATTAAGGTATGTTACAAAAGTAAACCAATGGAAAAATACGGCATCAGCCATCAAGTGGTTCAACAACATCAAATCAAAACAATCATGCACATTCACACAGATGGACATTAAAGACTTTTACCCCTCTATAACTCCAACGATACTACACAACGCAATTTCTTTTGCACGATCCCATACCAACTTTGATGACGAAAGCATCCAAACTATAAACCACTGCCGAAAATCTCTTCTATTCAACAACGGGTTGCCATGGACAAAACGATCAACTACAGGAAACTTTGACGTAACCATGGGTAGCTACGATGGAGGAAAAGTCTGCGAACTTGTCGGCATTTTTATACTGTCCAAACTAGGTGAAAGAATTCGGAAGGAAGACAGTGGATTGTACAGAGACGACGGCTTAATCATTCTCTGAGATACAAACGGAATACAAAGAGACAAAACAAGAAAAGATATTATAAAAATTTTCAAGGACATAGGATTTAAAATTCATATAAAGACGAACCAAAAACAAGTAAACTTCTTGATATCACCTTCGATCTTACAACGTCCACATACCGCCTATACAAGAAAGAAAATCACCAACTTCACTGCATTAACACTTTTTCAACCATTATTAAAGAAATCCCTAAATCCGTCAGCAGGAGACTATCTGAAAACTCCTCCAATGAAGAAATATTCAACGACGCCAAATCCGAGTACGAAGCTGCCCTCAAAAATAGTGACCACCCAACATGCCTATCACAACCGCACAAGAAAACGAAATATCATTTGGTTCAACCCTCCTTTTAACAAAACCATCCAAACAAACATTGGAAATGCCTTCCTACGCCTCATCGACAAACATTTCCCTACGTCCAGCAAACTCCACAAGAAATTTAACAGAAACACCTTAAAATTAAGCTACGCCTGCACAATAAATATGTCACAAATCATCAAAAAACACAATAACAACATCATCAGCCCCAAAGCAATAACAACAAATCAATCCTGTAACTGCAGAACAAAAAGTCAATGCCCTCTTCCAGAAAAATGCACTACACTTAACGTCATCTACAAGGCCACAGTATAATTGGTACCACCCACAGGAACACCAACAACACCTAACATCAAAAAACCGGAAAAGCACCCGAAATATCTTGGTCTGTCCTAAAATCAGCCCCCCATTACAACAACAGCACAAAAAGATGCCTCCTTTGTCTCATTGAAAAAAATGTCCATTATAACATACACCATCAAGAAACAACTTTTCAACAAAAGATCAGAACTTATTTCAAAATGCCAACACGAAAATAAATTCCTCCTCCCCAACTTCATACCTAATGACTAATCGCGTGTGACCTCCTTTCCTGATCAAACAGCAGAACACCTATTTACCCAATTTGAAAGTAAATTACTCTTCAGTAACTTTAAACCGTAGCCACATGGGACTTCCTTTCTTTCTTCCTATCTCAGAATATTAACGCATTGCAATACCTTACCACCTGTAATTTTTATTTTTGATGAGCCGCCTACTTTATTTGTTTATAAAACCTTGCACGGTATTTGTAGTATTGTTGCCTGATGATCGAAATATCGTGAAACTATTAGCTGCAATCACAGTTCTTATTTTTTGTGTTATACCTTATGTATATTCATCATATATATTTCTATTCTTTTTTTCCCCCCACTATCTGGTATTTTTTGTATATTTTTGAATCCAGGTGGAAATCTTGCATTGGAATTGTTTAAGAGTATATTTTAATCATTCTGACTTTGGACTATTCGTTAAAACAAAACCCTTAATTTTTCTGCTTATTTTTTAAGATCCCATTTAATTTTTTACATTTTTCACTTTGGGTGGAAAGGTCATTTCCTTATTGCTTCAAATAAATCAACGTTCACCTTATTTTTAAGGATACGTTTCACTATGATTCTCCCTTCTGGACCAAAGTCTATCACCGATATGCTGAAGAGCTCAACGATGAAACGATTGAGTATATGTCTGATGCTGTTTATTTTAAAACCGAAACTTTTTGCCTTGGTTATTTGAGTCCCAGAGGTAATATACATTGGAATAAACTAATTACTGATCAATATCAAAACTTCAGTCAAAATGTAGTGGAACGCAGTGACGTATATATAAGCGAAAGGGTCTGGATCATTCAAAGAAAACCTCAAAATGGCAAGCCTTGTTTGAAGGTAATTATTACTGATATGTTACTTATAGTGTTGTTTGCGGGGCTTTTTTGTTTGCCATTAATTGAATTTTTTGTTTCCTCTAATGTAGTGCCATTCGGAGTAGTAGAGATTCAGATGGTGTTCAAAGAGCTGAAAGGCTTCTTATAATGAAACAATAGTTCCTTACTAGAGAGGCATATGAACAAAAATAAAATACTACTACTACTACTACTACTACTACTACTACTACTACTACTACTGCTACTACTGATAATAATATAATAATAATTTATACCAATAATAGTAATATAACAAGATTAAATACTACTGATAAAGACAGTGTGAAACACAATAAATAATAAAGGAAACTTTTTTATTTTTTCATCCGATCATGCACAGTTACAAACCTCACTTATCAAGGTGGTTTGCATTGGCTTTTCTTATTTAACAAAATTAAATATTTTACTAACAAAATTAATGAACTGACAATAGTTCAGGGTTTGTCCATGGTTGGTTGCCACAACAGAATATGTACAATGGGGTGCGGATGATTATATTGGGAAGTTTGATGGAAAGAAAGCGCTCGTGTTTGTTGTTGATGTTCAAAGGGTTGCACATTTCACTGAAAGTAATAAAAGATGGATCGAATATACCTAAAGAGCTAATGGGAAGATTTACGAAGCTAACTTTCGAAAAGTTGGAATGTAAATCACGAATCAAAGAACGATATTCTTCATATTTGCGAGAAGCATTTTTTTCCAGGTTTGTTTCATACCCAACCGTCAATTTAAGTATGTATAAGTGTTGTTGTGGAGTAACTAAGAGCAGTTATAATGCATGGCAATAAGAATCCACAGATATTAGGGTATATTGTACAGCCTTCAAGAGATTTGAGAGCACCTGCTAAAAACTGTAATGCTGAATTGTGTCCCCAAGTATAACGACCTTCCTGAAGGTACGTTTTGCTGCCAGGGACAACACGAAGAAGGGTTTCTGGTTCAAAGCAAGAAGACGATAGACTGAGGTTCTATTTGGATAGAGTTTTACGAGTTGCAAGGGTGTTACTTAAATAATGAATGGTAAAGCTGAAGATATTATTTGGTTGCTTGCTTAGGACTTGAGACCAAAACTTGTTATATTTTGAAGTTGCATTGTCAAAGAGAAATGAGAGAATAGTACCTTGAGTAGTAAGATGACTTTGTAAACGCTCCTTGTGTTCTGTCTGCACAGTTTTCATAACTTCTTTTGTATTTTTATAAATATCGTGTTGTATATTGGTACCATTGCTTGCATTTTTCTACAATGTTCGAATATTATCATTTGGTGACAACTTCAGAGCGTTACGGGTGACAGTTTGGCATTGTAGAAATTTTGTGGTAGGTAGCTGCAAGCTGAGTCCAAATTGATTTTTGGAAAGAATAATGGAGCTAAGCGTGGCACTTATAGGCAGGTCAAGCCACTGGCGTATGTATTTAGAGACCAGGTTGTCGAGATTTTCTGCCACCCAAGTCTTAGAAACATTTGAAACAGTAAGGTGCCAGGAAACCTTTGGGAGGGCAAATTCACTATAGNTCTACAATGTTCGAATATTATCATTTGGTGACAACTTCAGAGCGTTACGGGTGACAGTTTGGCATTGTAGAAATTTTGTGGTAGGTAGCTGCAAGTTGAGTCCAAATTGATTTTTGGAAAGAATAATGGAGCTAAGAGTGTCACTTATAGGCAGGTCATGTTGGAAGTGGAAGTTCCATTCTTATGGAAATCCACTGGAATTCTTATTGTTTTTGACTTGTTGTTGCTGTTGCTGTTGTTGTTGTTGTTTAAATAGACTATACGTCTTGTTTAGTTGACTTAAGCTTTTTATGGTATGACTATATTGCTATTACAAAATGTGATCGAATTAAATAAATTCTGATATTTAACAACAGGTCAAGCCACTGGCATATGTATTTAGAGACCAGGTTGTTGAGATTTTCTGCCATTGAAGTATTAGGCACATTTGAAAGAGTGAGGTGCCCGAAAACCTTTGGGAGGGCAAATTTACTTTAGAGGCGCATTTTGTGTTTTGGGTGGATAGGTAAAGAATCAATGTGTTTAAGAAGATCTAGCAAAACAGACAGAACCTTTGATTTGTGAGATTGATTGGTCATTTCAAAGTCATAGTAACGTCCGAGATACTTAAAGGCATCTCCCATGGCTACAAGAGGTACAGTTTCATTACTAACAAAATAATAATAATAATAATAATAATAATATTAATAATAATAATAAAAATAATGACTCCGATTTTAGATATCAGGGATGTAGCTTACACTTAAGAGTAGCCGATGCGTTTAAGAGTACTATATATATTTTGTCTTTTTTTGCATTAATTTGCAAACCAAAACGCTCACGTGTTTCAACAACAGCATTGGAAAGTCTCTGTAGATCATCAGCTGATGTAGCGAGGAGAATCATGTCGTCAGCATATTTGAGGTTATTAACCTTGACACCCTTAATATTAATTTCTTCTGGTCTGCTTCCTAGACCCCGTAGGATCCATTCGGAGTATAGATTTAAAAGATCAGATGATCTTATGCACCCTTGTCTAACAACTGTTTTGATCCTAATCCAGTTTGTCAAGCCATCTGGTGAGCGGACTGCTGCAAGGCGGTCATAGTATACTGCTGGCCTGAGAATTCTCATGTCTTTGTCGTCGATTTGTATACCAGAAAATATTTAAAACAGCTCACAGTGACAGACTATATCAAAAGCCTTCTGATGGTCAAGGAATACCATATACAAGTCCTATTGATGTTGAACTGCTCTTCCTTGAATCATCATCCTTAGATTAAAAATTCCATTGGCTGTTCCTTTATATTTCACAACACCTCTGGTAGTACCTTTCTTCTGACACGTTATAAGATGATGCTAAACAAGGACTTCAGATGATGAGACATCAAGTTTATGGTACGATAGCTTTCACATAATAGAGTACCTGAATCTTGGGCAAAGCCATGAAGACTTATTTTCACAGGTCTTCTAACATCTGCCAGTGTATTAGATCTTTGAAACAAGTGTCTAGACAACCTCTACACCAACCGCCCCCCCCCCACTTCCCCCAAGCTTGTAACATTTCCCTGTAAACTTCATCTGCTCCTGCGACTTTACCTCTTTTCATTTTGTGTACAGCCCACTCTACTTCAATCTTTAGTACTGGAGAGCCAGTATCTGAAAATTCCAGAAAGGTGTCATCTGGCTGATGTCCATCATTAAATAGCTCTTAAACATACTCTTTCCAACGTTCTAATGCATCTTCAAGCTCATCCCGAATATGTCTGTCAGCAGTCCTGATGCACTGAAGAGGGTGGATTTGACCTTTTATCTTAAATTTCGTTTCTTTTTCTAAACACCTCTTTGGCATTGAGGCTCTTGTTTTCATCTTCTTTACATTTCTTCTTCGCTTCTTTGCCTTCTGTGCATTTTTTCAAGAATTCACGTTGGAGTAGTCTGTATTATGTTATTATATTTTGATGAATTTCGTTTGTGCAGCAATTCTTTGAGGTCTGGGTTAAACAAGTGAGATGACAAATTCTTATTTTCAACAGTTGCAATATTGGCTGCAGCAGCTTTCTGGATACGTTCCACGAGTCCCTTATACTGCTCTTCTACATCATTTGAAGTTGGTAGATTCTTGAGCACGTCCTCCTTAAATATCTTCTTATGTTTTCTTTGTCTTTCAAGACGTCAAAATCAAACTTGGCTTTAATACTTGGCTGTTTTCTTTTTTTTTTAAATTTTGAATCTAGCTATGGCTGGATTGTGAACAAAATCAACGTCTGCTCCTGGATAGGCTCTTGTGTTCTTACGTTCTTTTCAAAAACGTGAACTGATTGCATTGTAGCCTATTTAACTGCGTGTTTTGCGAAAGAATTATACATGTTTATTGTCTTCTGGAATGGTTATTAAAGCAGGAATTTGTGACAATAAGACGGGTTTTTTTGGCACCAATCAAAAATTTATTACCAAGGTCATTTCTTACGCCATGGCCAAACAAACCCACTACTCAGCCATCTCTTCCTTTACAAACGTTGGCATTAAAATCGCCCATAACAATTTTAATCTCTTTATTTACATGTTCGCAAGATCTCATTGAGGGCGTCATAAAATATGTCAATATCTTCTTCTATTGACTCCGAGGTGGGTGTATATGCAAAGGTGATATTGAAATTGAATGGAATGAGTCGCTTTCAATTACTTACATTGTAATCCATAATTTTATGTTATAACGCTTAAATGAAATCTCGCAACTGAACAACTTGAAACTTTCGTAAGGGCTGGTTCTGTATTTCTGTTTTTTAAGTCTTGGCTAAATGTTTCTGTCTACCCCTTATTGTTTAAACTTTATTTAGCAAGGCTCCCTGTGACACAAAACGTCAAGTCGTTTTAGAAATTCTCACATCAGTCGGTTAAAAAAGCAGATTGCCTTGAATATTGATAAATGGCACAAATTTAGTTCTTGCCCTTTTTAACTTCTATAAAATTAAAAACTTCCTATAATAAATATTATAAGAAATATTATTAGTTTTATATAAGTTTTTTGTGGTAACAGAAGTGCGAAAAGTAGTGGTCTCAATAACAGTAACAAAAGCGGTAAAATTTACAATAACAATAGGTGTAACAATAGTGGTATCAATAGTGGTATCAATAGTGGTAAAGGAACTGGTAAGTACTTGTACAGAACCAGCAATCGTAACGGTGATTATCATGAAAATAATTGGATAAGAAGAGAAATAAAGGAAACGATGGAAATTAATATATATTATCTGTTTTTCATTTAGTAAGTTTAGCACGTGGTTTTACCATAAATTTTCTTTCCATGAGCAAAAGTCATAACTTTTAAGGTGTTTCCTTAGCAAAAGACCTAATCAATTCATACTCTTCTCTTTGGTGACGTCCGTCACCTTTCTTTGTAAAGTGAGGATGCTCAAGAAAGGACTGATTTTGCAGTGATCTTACCAACCTTTGCCGGCCATGGTTCTAAAAGAATCACTTTCGTATACATTTCACTTTTAAAGTCCATGTTTCAACTGCAGACTTAAACTCATACAAAACCATACTTAAATTTTTGACAGGCAAGAACCCTTTTGTAGACGAAGGACAGCACAATGGGCTGGAGTTTTTATTAGACCAATTTTAACCCATGTGAAACTGAAAGAGTCCCACCCATACGAGAATCTATGTTATTAATGTTACGACGAAACCTGATAGTATCAAACAAAGCTAAATATTGTTTAAAGTAAAGTCAATGATGACAATATTAGCCGATAATTCAAGACAACGCTTCCTTACACTTTTGTATTTCCTCGGAAAGAAAAATCTTTTCCATTTTGGAACTAGGTATTAGTGTATTCTTAGATGAGCGAAACCTTATGAAAGCAGAGGCAACACGAAAGACAATGTATCGATTAAAAAAAAATAAATAGAAAATTTTATAGTACGTAACTTACTCCTAAGCGTGATCAAATTGTTGTGATTTGCAATCTGAGTTTTGGTGTACCGTCGTTTTAGGTAATTGCTACTAAAATAACTTAAAATAAATAACTAAACCTGAGTCCTTACTTTTCAAAATGAACACAAAATTCAAAACTGTTTTTTAAAACTGAAATACGAAAACAAGCTCCCACCAGACATTTATGAAAAAATTAGACAACCTGGATGTTAGCCCCCAAGGATACATGACCTGCCAAAATTTGCAAGGTCACTGTTCAAGTCAGGCCTTTTGCATCGGTGACCGGGTCTTCGCAACACCAGTTGGCAAAAGGGCTTTCACTTATCCTTCAACCAGTGCTAGATAAGTACTGTAGTTTCTGCGTGAAGGGATATTTCACAATTGCTTAGAAAATGCTCCGTAGATCCAGCAAATTCTGTGCTTTGTTCTTTTGATGTTTTTCCAGTGTTCCTTTAGAGGAGAGTATTAAAAGATGTACTAAAACTGTACCATGAGGACATTGAGTTACCCCAAATTTCAGAGGATTTTTTGTAAGAATGACAAATTTTGCATATACTAACTTCTATACAATCGGCTGAATTTAGTTGGAATATGTTATGATCCATCAAGTTGATTGGGTGGCTATGGACTCTCCACTGGGCCCGGTTCTGGCTAATATAATTGTAGGATATTATGACTATCAATTATTTCACTTTAAACAAAATGTAGATGTTCTTATGTATTACACAGGTCAACAAAAAAAAAGTTTTTAGCGTGGAGTCAGAAATGAAAGTTATTTGAGGGTGCTGAATCTGAATATTTTATCCATTTTTTACCAGTAGCTCTAGTTTTTCTTCCACAAGCTTCCCCGATTTGGAAAAATTTTGTTTCTAGATCAGAAGAAATTGGACAACAAAAGCTAAAAAAGTTGTTAGAATATTGTTTTTTGTTACATCAAATAGGTACAAGTTTTAAGAGATAAGAGATAATTCATGATCCTGAATGTCCAAAATATTGTTTTTAATCTGGTAAAAATTTCCGTTTTTGAGATTTTCTTGAATGTTCTCAATCAGACACGTCATCTTTCAAAATCCAGCAATAATGTGCCATCATTTTTATACCCCAACTTCCTTGGTATCTCTCCTCCATTGTCTTTATATCTTGACGGAATCGCTCGCCTTGTTTATCGCCAACATCACCGAGGTTTTCCGGAAGTCGATCCAGGTGGCTGTAAAGAAAATGTATTTTGATGCTCATGTTGATACCAATCCTTAACGTTTCAAGCCTGTTGTTTACAATTTATTTGTACTTGTCAGCTCTACAGTTTCCAAGGAAGTTCTTAACAACCTATACAAATGATAACCATGCAGCTAACTGACACAAAAAGTTTTATCTCTCATCAACTGTCGAATCTGGGGTCCATCAAATAATAACTTTTCATCACTTGGGCTTGGAAAATTTCTGCAAATATACTGAAAACAATCAACATCTTTATCCAGTGCTTTAACAAATTGCTTCATAAGCCCCAGTTTTATATGCAGGCGAAGAAACACTATTTTATCACGTAGTACCAATTGCTCAACAATAACATTCTTTTCCCCAACATTAAGTCGATCTCTTACTTGCCAGTCCTTTGTAGTCCAGTGATTTGCTTTATCCCTGCTGTCCCAATAACAAAGAAAGCATGGGTACTTCGTGTAACCACTTTGTTGCCCAAGCAAGAAGTTTAACATTTTTAAATCTACACATATCACCCATTGGTGGTCGTTATATTTGATATGCTGCATTACAATTGTTATTGCATCATATTTTTCTTTGAGGCTTGTGGAATGACCAATCGGTATTGAGCCATTAACATTAGTAATGTGCAGAAGAACACAGTTCAGGGTTCTTTTCGAACTATCATTAAATAACCTCCAATCAGCAGGAGAGTATTCCGTAACACCTAATTTCATCACTACACCACGAATATATTTACAGAAAACAAAGTTAAGTTGATCGTCAAAAAACGGCACAAACTCTTCCTCACGTTTTCTATAAAAAGTGATTTTAGTACTATGGCTGTAAAAGATTTCGATCTTTTAGCCGTGATGCCAATACTTCAGAAGATTCCTTGGATAACCTAAGGTCTCTTATCAAGTTACTTCGACTCTGCCATTCAAACAGTACTGGTGTGGAAGAGCATGCAAAGTCCTCGTCATCATCATCATCAACATCAATAAGGTCTTGGTATCTTGGTAATCATGATGCTCCTTGTCTGAATGTTCATCAATAGAGAGATCAGGCAACGTATTAAACTCAGGAATAGGAGTATTAGGACTATGAGCTACTGGTTGAATTGATGACGGAAAACTTTTCTAACTCAAAGATTTCCGCTTCTTTTTGTTTACCCCTGTCACATTAATTGAACAGAAGTAACAGTCGTCAACATGTAGGCTTCCTCCAAACCATTGGTATCCCAAATCCCATTGACCGTCTGCTTCCACTTGTCCATTGTCTCACATGTTCTACAAACAATGTCTTGCAAACAACATTAGCCCATGGTTTGTCTTGGTCAGCTAGCTCTATTCCGAAATATGCATAATACGCTTTTCGTACAAAGCCTGTTCTAGACTTTCTGTTGTCTACAGTTTTGTATTCACCACAAATGTAACAAAAGCAATCAGGATGATTTACGCAGGGCGTTGAAGGTACCATTTATTTATACAACTGAAAAATAAGACGAATCATCTGAATCACCCTTTAAATCTATCATCAAAACACAGGCACCATGAATGAATTTGTCTGATCTGAATCAACTCTCCATCAACAAAAATGTCAAGGGAGAAAATTGATCTGTGCAAGTTATTATTTTATAATTAAATATTGTTCATGTCCCCCTGACAACATGTAGACATCACAAGTCAACTGATGTGTACAAACGAGCATACCGTTGCCAAGGGCAGATTAACACTTAATGATTATTTTAAAGACAAAAAAGCCAAAAATTAACACTAATAGAAAAAACAGACAAAAGAACTTCTATGACCTGGCTATGATCTGCTGTGTTGTAAAACACTTTCTACACGTGAAGCCAAGTGCACATCGTATCCATATCTTCTGAAACGTTTATTATGCTTGCAGAATGGCACGATATTTTCACATTTTAGGTATATCGCATATCAGAAAAACTAGAGCTAACCAAAAATAACAAATATGATTTTCGTAATCAACATCCCAGAATTACCGAATCACAGTTTTTAACTTGCTGATCCAAAACATTCTGATGACCAATGTTATAGATTCGCTGATGACACGTTTGCTGTATTAAAAAATCAAGAAAAAGACAGTAATAGGATCATAATTAACCTAAATACTCTTTGTCTATCCTTGGTGTTTACTGTCAAAAAGGAACAGGATTGTTCTTTACCATTTCTAGATGTTTTGGTAGAAAAACTCCGACTTTTTTTCAAATCAGTGTGTTACGTTGTCCGACCATCACTGAACAATACGTTTTCCAGGGTAGTTTGAATATACAGGCCACTTTTAGGGGCCCTGTTTCACAGGGTTTTTTGAAACTGGGTAATTTTCACCAAATTTCTTTCTCTAAAACATCGTTAGAATAGCCATAAAGCCACAAAATTTGCTTAGTTTAATAATTTTTCCTGACAATCTCTCAGGTGAGCAAATGCTTAAGGACAACCAAAATTCGAACAAAGTAAAAGAAGAACGTTACTGTAATATAACTTCGAATTCAACAAAACATATTGTCAATCTTTCTAGTTGCAAACTATCAGAAACCGATGGGTTTATACTTTCTCTTAAATTAGATTTTTTTTTTTTTTAAAAACATTAACACTGGGAAAGTTTTCACAGGATTTGAGACCTTTTATGCTCCATTTATAAAACTTACACCAAAATCAGAAGAAGAGCTCAGAGATATTAAGGCAAGACTCACTGAACTTGCACTCTCATTTTATGATATCTGCCTCGATTTAAAAGATTTGCATACGCATAGTGAACATGTTGAAACTACCCAAAATCTACAAATTAATTGACACAGTTTGTTAGCAGATCTGATACACTCATTATATGATAACCGCGTCGATTTAAAAGATTTGCATACGCATAGTAAACATGATGAAACTACCCAAAATCTACAAATTAATTGACACAGTTTGTAAGCAGATCTGATATAATCATTATATGATATCCACGTCGATGTAAAAGATTTGCATACGTACAGTGAACAAATTGAAACTTCCCAAAATCTGCAAATTGATTGAGACAGCTTGTAAGCAGATCTGATACAGTCATTATATGATATCCACGTCGATGTAAAATATTTGCATAGGCATAGTGAACATGTTGAATCTACCCAAAATCTACAAATTAATTGACACAGTTTGTTAGCAGATCTGATACACTCATTATATGATATCCGCGTCGATTTAAAAGATTTGCATACGCATAGTGAACAAGTTGAATCTACCCAAAATCTACAAATTAATTGACACAGTTTGTTAGCAGATCTGATACACTCATTATATGATATCCGCGTCGATTTAAAAGATTTGCATACGCATAGTGAACATGTTGAAACTACCCAAAATCTGCAAATTAATTAAGACAGTTTGTTAGCAGCCCTGCTACACTCATTATATGATATTCGCGTCGATTTAAAAGATTTGCATACGCATAGTGAACATGTTGAAACCACCCAAAATCTACAAATTAATTGAGACAGTTTGTAAGCAGATCTGATACATTCATTATATG
>RDPX01000305.1:0-22778 GCA_003991215.1 Morbakka virulenta
TAGTAGTAATAGTAGTAGTAATAGTAGTAGTAGTGGTAGTAGTAGTAGTAGTTGTAGTAATAGCAGTAATAGTAGTTGTGGTAATAGTAGTGGTAGAAGTAGTAGTAGTTGTTGTAGTAATAGTAGTAATGGTAGTAGTAGTAATAGTAGTAGTAGTAGTAGTAGTAGTAGTAGTAGAAGTAATAGTTGTAGTAATAATAGTATTAGCAGTATTAGTAATAGTAATTGTAGTAATAGTAGTAGTAGTAATAGTAGTAGGAGGAGGAGTAGGAGTAGTAGCAGCAGCGGCGGCGGCGTTGTATTGTTATCAACTCAGAGCGTTGGATCTCAATCACTGTGAATGGAGGCACCAACTAGCTGCAAAAGAATTTACAGGCCTCTGAATCAGACGACTAGAGGCCAAGTACCAATCCTATACCCTCGTTATCCCTAGAAGAGCAATTTTTTGCACATGGGCATAAGGCATTTTTATCCCCACTGCCTTGATCAAGTTCTGAAACCCAGTTGTTATCGCTCGGACAACAATCGTGATTACAGTTACTCTACGCATTTCCTTTTTCTTTTTTTTCTCTATATCTCGAATACTCTGACATCACCAGGTATCGCAACTTCAACGATTTTAACCTCCATTTTTATCTTGTCCACTACAATGACACAATATTATTGTTTTTATTTTTTTTATAATATATATTATATTATATTATATTACAACAGTAGCATAAATTAGTCACTACTCCAAAATACTGTTAAAGGATATTGCTGGCAGAATGAAGAACAAATTAGACCAAGAAATAGCCGAAGAGCAAAATGGTTTTCGAGCGGGAAAAGGAACAAGAGACCAAATCCTCAATCTGAAGATAGTGATGGAAAAACACAACGAAAGAAAACATAACATCTATATGTGTTTCATTGACTACAGAAAGGCGTTTGACACTTGCTCATGATGTTCTTTGGCCTTCAATGGTTGACATGGGGTTTCCAAATCACATTGTTTTGGTTTTTGAACAACTCTATGACAACCAACAAGCTACCGTCAGAACAAACTATGGATTAACCGATTCCTTTAAAATTGGATAGGATGTTCGACAATGATGTATTTTATCACCAAACCTGTTTAATATCTATTCAGAATGCATAATGAGAAATGCACTTGAAGACTTTCAAGGACCAATCAAGGTTGGAAGAATAGTTATAACCAGTCTTCGCTATGCTGACGATATAGTTCTCCTTACAGGAACATTGGAGGAGTTAAAGGACCTTGTTATTAGAGTAAAAGAGCCGAGTGAGAAAGTTGGACTATACTTAAACCTACAAAAGACCAAGGTCATGAAAGATGGCTGGAGATCCAATAAACATTGTAATGGACTATCTAGGTATCAATGGTGAAACCGTCGAGACAGTAAGTGAATTTTCTTATTTAGGAGCAACGATCACGGACAACTGTACTGATGCCAAAGAAATAAGATTTGCTATTGCAAAAAATGCTGTAATTGGTCTCACTAATATCTGGAAGGACAGATCAATATCCCCTATATCAAAACTAAGAATACTATCAACTCTTGTGTTTCCAAATGCAACATATGGTTGTGAATGCTGGGCTACAAAAATGACTGATGAAAAAAGACTCAAAACGTTTGAGATTTGGTGTTACAGGAGGATTTTAAGAATCAGTTGGACTGAAAAGAAAACAAACTCATGGAATTTAGAAAAGGTTGGTGGATCAACACTTTTGGGCTCCATTTGCAAATGGAAACTAACATTTATTAGTCACGTTGCAAGAAGTACGGGTATTGAACATGATATATTAGTAGGAATGGTATAAGGAAATAGAAGAACAAGAAGACCGAAGACAAGAATAGCTGATAACATTAAGAGGTGACTGGAATGACAATGGCTCAGATGCTGAAAAATTCAAGAGATCAGGAAAAGTGAAGGAGAATTGTCAAGTGTTCCACAGCGGATCATGATGATCCTTCCGTTTGATGATGATGATATTATGTAGCATTATTGTCATTATTAATCATACATAATTGTGTATTGCATATTTTATCGTAGATGCACACGCTGGACCGAGTAGAATTACCGAACACTACCGAACGTTGATTTAAGTTATTTTAACAAACATTTAAAGAAAATATATCCGAAAATGAAATTATTATTATTATACTGTTACTTTTATTTTTTTTTTACTTGTATGTTGTCGTTTCAGATTAAATCTTTTTAATCACCCGTTGTAATTAATTTGAATCATTTTACTATATGGTACGTAAAAATAAGCAAATTATATTTCAATCGTTGCTTCATTAGTACGTATCATTTGATTCTTCAGCCTGTTACACTTGCCCAAATCAAGGTGAAGCTAACAGATTACATTTCCACTACTCAGATGAAAATGAAAAGTGTTGTAAGTAAATTTGTACTATCCTCTTACTTACTCAATCAATTTTTCAATCGTTTAAGTATACATCATATAGGATTTACTTACCTTTAAGATCGAGTGAAGAAGGAGTTTACAAAATGCTTGTGATAAGAATGTTGCAACGTTAGCTCAGTTGGTAGAGAAGATGCTGGTGCAATTAAATGGCAAAGTCACTTGTTTGAATCAAGTTTCATTCAAACAAGTGACCGGATTTGAAAGCTTCCCTAAACTTTACATGTGTTTGATACTGTCTACAAGGTTAACAACCTGTGCTAACACGTTATTAAGAAGTTAGGCATACTGTAGCCTTTTCCAAAATATAGACCAAGATGGTGTAACCATGACATCTCTTAGAGGAAAGACAGCTACCGTAACTTTGCTGTTATTGTAATTCTGATTGGAATTGGTAATTCTCTTTGAAAGATTGTCAGGGAAATATTCGCTTGTATAGAACCTATTGCTTAGAAGAACCTTCAAAACCTGGGAAATTGGAGCCCATTAAGGGGAAACCTTTGTCCTGCACTTTGTTTTGACGGGTAATGTGATCTTTCTTGCCAATTCACAGTGCTTAACTTTCTCCATTTACAACCATAGGATAGTAGCAACCAACATGCCATTTCAGATTTTTTCGGGTACTTTTGAAATTTAGGATTTTTCATGACAGTAAGAGATTGTTATTTTTTCTAATAAACCCAACGCAACGTTGTGCTTTAGATCCAAAGATTAAAAACTGCCTTTAACTATTTAAAGTAGGGATATTTTTCATGAAGATAGTTCCTCAGTTAGAAGACGTCAACCCCAATATATTTATCTGTCACTTCTATAAACTTGNGGATTTAAAAGCTTCCCTAAACTTTACATGTGTTTGATACTGTCTACAAGGTTAACAACCTGTGCTAACACGTTATTAAGAAGTTAGGCATAGCCTTTTCCAAAATATAGACCAAGATGGTGTAACCATGACATCTCTTAGAGGAAAGACAGCTACCGTAACTTTGCTGTTATTGTAATTCTGATTGGAATTGGTAATTCTCTTTGAAAGATTGTCAGGGAAATATTCGCTTGTATAGAACCTATTGCTTAGAAGAACCTTCAAAACCTGGGAAATTGGAGCCCATTAAGGGGAAACCTTTAATTTTTATATTTTTTATCTGATTTGATTTTTTGGAATGTATTTGTCTTAACCACCATTAACTAGTATAAAAGTGTTATTGATTAGGGATACTCTCATTTAGGGTTTAAAGAACAGTTGATCTTTTAATTCTGGAGTTTCAGGAGAAAAATTAAAATGAGCTTGTTTTTTCCATTTCAGGGAATTCGTGATTCACCAGATGGAGGCCCTGTCGGTAGTATTTTCGAATCAGAAATTAAGCGAGTTTCGCAGGCGAAAAGACCACCAATTTACCAGGGGCACGTGTATGAAACACCAAGCAAGCATTTAGACGCCCAATTTCTACACACATGTAAGAGTACGCAGACAGAAATCACAGCTCTATGTTGTACTTCCACTCAAACGGAGATGACAATGCCCGATATTGATCATTTTCTTAGTTATGAAGCAAAAGAAGACGTTAATCATAATTTGTTCACTCCTGCTTATTCTAGTACAAACACTACACCTCTTCCAAATGATATACTGGAAGCCAAGAAATTGTCACCAAATAAAGGCCTTGAAATTACAGTGGATAGAAAAGTGCCTGAGGACCCGGCAGATTTTTCGACCGACCCAGAAGCGTCAAGCGAACCAGCAGAGAGTTTATCCACGAAACAAAGAGTAACGCTAAACGATGATGAACTACTGTCGTCAGATCGATTGGAAGCAAACATTAACCGTGGAAATGAATCGCCTTTATCGTTTGACTATAATGACAAAGACACGAGTTGTAGTGACGATGAGGTGACAATGAACTTGAGATTAAGACAGAAACGGCTAAGCAAAGAAAGCCTTGATGAGACCAAGAGGAAACCGAGTGTAAATTCGACAGCCTCGGAACTGTCACTATCGTCGGGTTCTTTAAAGCGTGGGCGACGAATAGGTATTTCTGCGGAACCTGTACGATTGCCTACATGGAGCGACATACGCGAATTGTATAAACTCAATCAACAGATAGAAATGGAGGATGCACTGCAGACAGATGGTGATAAAGATTCTTGTGAATCTATAAGTGATACCCAAGCACATCCTCTTCCACAGGATAACGAACGTATTCCTTCACGATCAGGACAAAAACTGTTCTATTGTACGTTTCCCTTTTCATCTTTCACTGGTCATTAACAATTCTGCAAACCTGTTTTTTCTTATAACAGTTCTTTCGTTATTTTGTTATTAACTTGAACAATTATAATTTTGAAGTAGTTTAAAGAAGGTTGAAGACAGGGTTAAAGACATTAAAAATTATATCAGAGTTTAGAGTGGCCACCTATCTACAAGTGGAACTTTTTGTTGCAAAGCAGTTAAATACGTTTCAATATGCTCCAGTGGTGGAAATTCAAGAGTGTAGTAGCTTTTGTAGGATGCCATTTTTCTCTTCTCTAATGTGAACTTAGTTGAACTACGATGCAGTAAATTTAACCAAGTGATTTCAAAAATAATAACTTATTACACAACTCATGGTATGTGAAATAATGGTTTATATAGACCCAAAAACCATGCCATCGTTTATTAGATGTGGGAAAAACTCAGTATTGGGTGTAAAATCTAAAATGCTACAAATCTACCCGGTCTTTATACTCCCTCCTGCCTCATAACTAGGTGGCTATTGGCCTACCCCAACACGAAATAGCGTCTGTATTAAACTAGTTCACTTTGATTGGCATCAAGATCTGTAACTTCTTACGATACAACAGCTTTAGTATATCTTTTTAACTGTTTGCTCGTTTTCAATCCTACGCAGCTACAAGCTTGTCATCAAGACCCGAATTGCGAAAACAAAGATCCGTTACCTTTAGTCTACCGGAAGGGCAGGAAGAACCGGAAATGGAGGAGCCATTAACTGCCCAAGACAATGAAGGAATGAAGTCATGTACAGAAGATGACACGGATTCAAAGCTACCTTCAGATCAGTCATTATCTTTATATTCAAGTGAGGACGTAACAAAGGAACAAACACAGGATACTGCCCAGACATGTTCGCCAAAGCAAAACAACATGACGTCACCAAAACCAAGTCTAGAGTCGCTACCAACCTTCTTGACAAATTACAAGTAAGTCTTTGCTTAGAAAAAGAATGTGGACATGAGTAACATTTGACTTGCCTTCAATAATCCAGTAAAACAAATATATTTCTCTTACCTTTTTTGAAGGGTTGCCTAACCCTCCTGTACGGTTGTGATTCCTCCAGTTTTTTTGTCCAGATTGCCGGTTTTCAGTCCAGGTCATGTTACCGCCTTGACTATGCATTGCTGTTGTGTGTTGAATAAGCATTTTAAAGGGGTCAGACATATGGTGGGTTCGACATGGTATTTGCCAGCATTTACCAAGGTTTGACGCGCTTTGGATTTCGTTTAGAATTGCCTTCTCTCCTGGACATAAAATTGATCCAGAATTTCCAAAAGCACCAGTTATTTGAAAACGGTGATTTTGTATCCTAGCTATTAATGCCCACTCAGATGTTTTAATTTCATCTCGCGACAATTTCTTACGACAAAATGATGAAGTTAAAGTGATGGATAAAATCCGAATGCCGACCAATATTTCAAGTAGTGTGGCACAGGCTCGGTTAACTAAGTGATTTTTATTCAATGCATATTTGAAGTTATTTTGGTTGATACCTTGCATCGACATCGTAAGTAATGAAAATGATTCTCATTCCAGTGGGCAAAACATATGTAATTCTTAGACTATCGGACCTAGCTTACTATAGGTAATGATAGCTGCTTATGTTCTCAAAACAGGTTCAAATTTAAGGTTCGATGAGAACTTAAGAACTCGTTTTTAGGGGAATCACGATTATTAGCTTTAACACTTAAAAATGTTTATGCTAAAAGTACAACTTACTGCACAATCATTTTATTTGGATATCTGATGACCCTTGTCAACCCAATCTAGTTTTATTTTGCCACTTTCTACGTGTTTATTTTGTTAAATACCATTATACATTGTCTTTTTTTTTATTCAGGTCAGTTACAGAGATCACAGACATCGAAGTAAGCATCTATTTCATCCAATTCTCCTAACATTGACTTTGTTTAGGAAATTCTATTGTAACATTGACAAAAAATCAAGTGGAGAAAAGGAAATAGAAATTTAGAGAAGGTGCAGAGGGGAAATATCTGACTTCTAGAGGTAGACACAAGTGAAAGATGCAAATTTGAAAGAAATTTAACAGAGGGTTGAACTTCTGCAACTTCGTAGATAGAATTGAATTACTATTATAGCGATTTTTGGCTGGTTCAAGGCCAGTTTAAAGAAGGCTCAATATTCCTGCTGTTTGTCTTTGTTTCTCTGTAAGCAAATACAATTTCATTATTCAAGGAGTATTTTCTTGAATGATGTTTTTTATTGATATCTCATGTTAAGACATAAAAGGGATAGCGATGCTAATGACAATGTTGTTGCTGGGTGTGGCAATGGAGTAGGATGATTAGTTTTGCCTTGGTTCTAATAAAGACCGTTTTGATGAGGGTTATAGGGATGTCGTTGATGATGGTGACAATGGTCCTGGTGAAAATAATGATGGTATTTCTACATCTCTTATTGATAATTGTATGCAAAGCAATGCTTTGAGAAATGCAAAGAGTTAAGGTGGTATGGACAGGTTAAAAGGAGAGAGGTGATACAGAACCAAGATACCTTAAATGCACCTGACCTGAGAGGAAAGAGAAGAAAACTAGAGGAATGAACGTTGACATCATCGCAAAGGATATGAGAGAAGATGGTCCAAGAGATGAAGACCTACGTCAGAGACAGATGAGGTGGGGAAATATAATTCTCTGTGGTAACCCCTGACAGGACGAGTCGGACAAAGAGAAAAGCAGTATTACTGGTGTTCAGTTATGAAAATATATATAAATAGTAATTAACAATGTTATACAGGATTTTGATAAGACGATAAGAAAAGGACGAAATGTATGTCTTTGAAGTAATAGAAATTGCCTGTCTAATGATACTTTGTTCATTTCTTATTAAGTTGATTGTATTTTTACTCTTTGCTCTTTTTTTTTCACTGAAACGCCTTGTGTGGGACTTTTCAATTCAAAAAAATGGTGATGAAAAGAGTATTTTTACATAAATTCAAGAAAAATAAAAGGAAGGTGCTACTGTCATGGACATGAATGTTTCAAACGTGAATGGTTTAGTATACGTGATATTCATTACCCAGATATTATTTCACATTGTATGTAATATATGGATTGCTTAGGTCGATTTGTCAGTTTGGAAGGGAAGAATAAGATACTATAACTATGGCACTAGCTGTTCTGCATTACAACAGGCAAAATGTATTTGAAATGGCATTATTTTGAACAAATAAGTAGATTATTTTTCAAAGTGCAAATATGAAATTTCATGTGACAGTACATTTAAGAGCGATTGGGTCCATTCGGAGTGGGAGGTATCATGACTGAGATTGAAGAATCAAGCGATACCCCAGTGAAAAGTATCAACTGTGGGAGATGTTGTTCCTACCAGCTCAGACATTTTTTTATCTTATGTTCTAGCGCAAATACAATAATGTTGTCCTCAACTTCAAAACTGATCAGTATACACTGCAAAAAAGACTTGACAGCCAAGTAAGTACATTTTGTTTGTTTAACTTTCTATTTCGGATTGTTTTGGTTAAAGAATATTAACTGTACTGATAAGTGTTAAACAACTTAATGTGTAATGTGTTCCTAAGTGTACAGTTCTACTAAGTGTGTGATACTGTTACTTCTGCCATACACTGTCATATTTACAATATTACCAGATTTATGATACTTACAAGTAGACACTTATGTTATTAAAATGTACTGTAAAATACTTGCATGTGTATGAGGCTCTAAAATGCACAATGATCTTAACTCTATAACATTTGGCTATTTGTGAAAATCGTAACAATACAAAAGGTAGTTTATATAAACGATAGTTCCATTACCATTTGCTGACTTTTGAAACTGTACCGTTGATGAAATTCTCATCAAGTAGAAATGTGACAGCAGAAACACGATCACATTGAAAGTGGAAGGCGCATACTATCTCAACAACGACAATCAATACGTAACTAGGGTCATAAATGGTCCGGCGGCCAATACGTCTTGTAATGACTTTAGTTTGTAGGTTTGTTTTGTGTTAACTTACAGAATCGAGAAAAGCATAAAGATTTGTTTTGTTTATTTGGTTATATTTACGTGTAAGAATTGAAACCATTTTTTATCATTCCTTTGGTGAAATTATGCCTGTAGTTTATCTTGAAGGTGTAATGGTATATATTCCTAGATTTCATTGCTTTTCAGTTGCCGAATAGTTACTTTGACAACTAGGTATCCATTTTCATTTCTGCAGTTATCTATTCATAGCCTAGTGTTGTACCGGTTCTCCTTGTTGTTGACTTCAAGTTCGCTTTTGATCCAGAAACTCCCATTCTCCATACTTTTTTATTCCCTTGCAACCATTAACCCTATTTAGCACTTATCCACACTGACAGAATGACACAGTACAGAATGACACAATGACAAAGACTTACGTGTCATAATGACTTTAATGACAATAACAGAAAATAAACCTATTTAGCACGTAAACACCATGTCATAATGAATTATGACGCGACAGTTGTTCGCTTTCCAATTTTTTTCCACATAGGAAAGAGCGCGTGATGTCGCCGAATCTGGTATGGAAAAGGAGTTAGAAAAATTAACATCAGCTATCAAGCACATTGAAAAACTTAGTCTTACCTATGAGTTACAGGTAACATAACTCTTTCTTTTGTTGTTATTTTTATGTTGTTATTTTTCGAGGGAATTCAAAATGTAGCTCTGTGCCCATGTCAAAATGACGTCAAAAACTACAACCGAAAAACTTTGAAACTGTAAAAAACATCTTTTTTATCTTTGTCGTGCTTATAAAATATGACGTCTTATTTTCCGAATTTTACTCTGCCGTAAATGAATTGACCGAATGCTCCGCCTTCAGTTGGATGGAAAAGGCTGCTGGTGGCAGGGTTTTTTACATGATAAAAGTACTATACCTACCTTTTCGTGCGCAAGCGTATATATTAAAAACAGTCAGTTTGTTAGTGACGGTGCTAATGATCTGTAACATTTTTCTAGGGCAACAATATCAATAATGTGTTACTGCAACGGCAGTGTGGTTTGAAGACTTATTATTTATTAACTACTGACCGCATTGGTAAGTTTGTGTCACTCCTCCTGTTCCTGATGCCTCATACCATTTTTTTCTAGGATTGCTGATACTTCCTTACTGACCTTAAGAAGATAAAAAGTCTTCGTCCACTTCACTCCATCTAAGCGCGTAGTATCCTCAGAATTCACCCGATGTGGATTCTTGATCATATTCATTCGCTACGTGGAGAACGTTTGAGGCATTTATGGATTGAATATGAAATGAAATCTGAATTTCCCTTGTGGAGCCTTTGCTTGCCTGTTGTATTGTTGTATCCAGGGCTCTCAGAACCAATCCTCTCTTCCACCAGACAGTCAGTCACCTTAAGCAGGTTATGCATACCATTCTCGAGGAGTAGCTTAAGTTCTGCTTTCACGCCAGGGTGTTATGCAGAGGATTTCCGAAGGTTAGAAAAATTGCGACTTGCATTGTGTCTGACACGAAAACGAGCAAACCTTCGCGTTGCCCGTTCAATGCCAAACAAAGGATTTTCCTCAGGCCTCGCAAGTTTGAAAAGCCAAGCCAAGAGAACAAAAATCTTATCGTGTACCTGACCAACACTTGCACTAGAATATGTTGAAGTAAAAGCTTCATTCATTAAAATTTGCATTTAATGGGAATAGAGAGTACCAAACAGACGAAGGGGTGGGCTGATATTAAAACAAAGCTTGTTTTCGGCATCTCTTTGCTTCCTACAACAGTTGACAGACGACCTTCAATTTGTTTAGTTGCCATATTGAGTTGCATTTTATTGATATTTTTTTTCTTCACATGTTCACAGGATGCAGTTGCTTCTCTGCATAAAAACACCGATGTCTTACGAAGAGCCGGAATGAAAGTATCTGCTCAGGCAGAACAACACGGATGTTATCAAAAAGTAATTTCTGGGATTTGTATTTTCAGTTTTAACATCACATTTTCGCTGTTTTTCTATTCATATCGAATTGTACTGCTTTGTTTATTTCCGCTGTTTAAAAGATTCGTGTTGCGTCTTGGCCTGCTAATGAAAGTCTCAACACGAACCTCACTTGTGTTCTGATCAGTCAGTAAGTATTTTCCCGTGAAAGACTAACCCGTTACTTTGAGCATATTTTGTGTTAGCAGTTATTCACAAAAATACGGTTGCAAATGGAGCTGGTCAGAAAAAGAAAACACTTCCGTATTGTGCTGCCACGCAATACATTCGTTTAACAACCACAAGAAACGTCTTTGGGTAAAAACGTTCGTCAATGGCCAACACAACCAGTGCAATAAATATTGCTATCCAGAAATAAAGAAGAATCTTGAAATTTCCTCTTTAGTATCATAAACGCCAAGATAATTTGTTTGCAGGGCGCAATTCCCTTCTGCACTGAAACTCATCCAGAAGCCTGCGACGATGAATTTCTCATGAAAATGTTAGGTGTTTGCAGATCAAGATCAACCACCGTGACATTTGACTCGCTCGCCATGGTAGTAGTTCGGAAAATACTTTGAAATTCTCTAACATGATTCGTGAAAAGCGGTAGACGAAATGTAACCCCGTTTTCTCTAATGTAACACTGGAGTACAAGGAATTTTCTCCAAGGCTTAAAACCAATTGAATTTTACTGAGTTGTTGAATTCAAAAAATGATACTCGATGGTTTTTTAGTTTTGGTTTATTAAATATTGCTTGACGTCGATTTGCTTTATTTCTTGGCGACAAAAAAACAAAGTCCAGTTGAGATGAGTGATTCTAGACTGGTAATAAATGTTAGGAAAACATAAAACAGTCATTGTGAAAAATGCATCTTCCTAAAGTGTTGTGGGGTTTTTTTGTTTTTTTTTTAGTTTTTAACGTCATTTTTCCCCAGTAATTGGGGCTCAGACGGTGCCCTTCAGAGGGACTTTGATTTGGCAGTGAGGAATTTCTTGGCCGTATGCCCTTCCTGACGCCAACCAATGGCTTTTTTATTTCTTTGCAAAGTTCCAAATTCTCCTCGACAGCTCGGGGAATCGAACCCGGAACTCTTGGTTACTGTGCAGTTACACTAGCCATTAAGCCACGGGTCCTTAAGCGTGATGCATTGTTTTCTTTATTTACTTCCTTTTTCACCTTTTAGTTTTCATTCATCAAACAGAAGTGTTTAGGTACTCCACGTCAACAGTCGACATACTTTGTCACTGTGTAAACAATCCTGCCAATTTTCGTTTAAATTATGGTGAATGAATCTGCACTGAACAGAGAAGAAATTAACTCTTTAAATTGGACTTTCACCTTTGTCTTGCAAAAGCAAGACAAAAGTTCAGCTGCTGACTCAGTGGGAACCAGGCAGTTGATTTTTCAATTAACTGTTACTTCCGTATTGTGCAATCAGATAAGCAATTGCGGCAAAGCGAAAAGAGAAATTGATTGTCTGAATATTACTTCTGCCTGACTCCTGGTATTGCATAACGGCGAAGGTGAAAAAGATACTCTGAAAGAACACAATTTGCTTCATCATCATAACTGGATTTTCGTTCAAGCTTTTTGTCAAAAATACCCATATAATGAGGGAAAGTGAACAGAATGTCCTTTTTGTGAGAGTGTACAAATTTAGAAATCGCGATTAGGATTAGGAAATCGCGATTTTGTTCATGATGGGGACTCTCGCCGGTCTTGTGACTACTATGTGCATTCCCTACCTTCTCTTTTAAGATAGTCTCCCCTTAATTGCAACTGGCACAACAGGCAAGCCAAGAAACAAGTGATCACAGCCCCCGTTATTATATACTATATATATACTATATATATACTAAATATAGTGTGTCATTTTTTAACCACTATCCTTTTTTTTAATTTGATTTATATAAAAACCAAATGCCTTTAAAGTTTCTAGCCAAACGCCAAATTTTGTTTATTATGTTCGTGTTCAGCCGAAAATCCATTTTTAAAGTGGTAGTTGAGCTCTGAAGCAAAAATGTTGAAATTTTGTATGCCAATGTAATCGATATACATTTGTTGTATAATATGCCCGTTTGTGTTGATGTATATCGATTAAGCATTTTTATGAGGAAATGGCAACTGTTTATTTAATGAGGTTTAGATAGATAGATAGATAGATAGATAGATAGATAGATAGATAGATAGATAGATAGATGGATAGATAGATAGATAGATGGATGGATGGATAGATGGCTAGACAGACAGAGAGACAGGCAGATAGATAAAGTACANAATTTTGTATGCCAATGTAATCGATATACATTTGTTGTATAATATGCCCGTTTGTGTTGATGTATATCGATTAAGCATTTTTATGAGGAAATGGCAACTGTTTATTTAATGAGGTTTAGATAGATAGATAGATAGATAGATAGATAGATAGATAGATAGATAGATAGATAGATAGATGGATAGATGGATAGATAGATAGATAGATAGATAGATAGATAGATGGATAGATAGATGGCTAGACAGACAGACAGACAGGCAGGCAGATAGATAAAGTACATACATACATATATGCACAACACACACACATTTAAGTGAAGACAGACAGATAGATGCAAGTATTGTTAATAATACTTCTCGGAAAAATCTTCTATTATACAGGAATTCTTAATGTCACGTGATATTGAAATAATGATATCATATGCAGATCATTTACGATTGAAAATAGAAACAATCCAAGAGGAACATATCAATCTCAAGTAAGTATACTTTTAGTATGAACAGCATACCTTGCACCAACTCCTTCGAATATTTGCAGATAATTTTTTTTTCAATAATACTCAGTGTTTTTTCCTTCAGACTGAAACCATGTTTTGAACTGATTTCCATTTTCATGTTCAATTTCCATACCATGGGCACATGCAAACTGAGTTTGTATTCTTTTGTCTTTATATAAATTGATCATTTTTATACGTAAACTTAGAACTGGGGGATCAGTAAGGAGATTAAAACACATTAGGTCAAATACGTATCAAACAGAATTTTGAAATATTTAAGGACTAATTATTTGGAAAAGTACAAAAAATAAGTTTCCATCCATCTAATCATGCAGTTTAAGGAATCTTCAATGTTCTCCACCCAAAGTCCTTTTAAAGCCTCCAAATCTATGAGGTCAACATACATAAGTAGATAAAAAGGTGCAGGAAAACGTTGATATGTAGATACGTGATTTGTAGATACGTGGATACGTGATTTGTAGATACGTAGATGCGGGAAAATGTTGATGGTAAACGTAAAGAAGTCGTAATAATTCATCTGGTACTGAAACTAGTATTAATAGAAGTCTTACGGCCTAGTTTACTGCCGCTCCGTTTTAAGTTACAAATTTGATTTTATTTCTGTTGACGAAATATCGATTGCTGCATTGCCAGGTTAAATAACACCACTGAGGTGGAAATGATGTAGAATTTATCTTTCCAGGTTCATTTTGGGTGAACTACTCCCCCCCCCTATCATCGTCATCTACCCCTTTGTTTTGTGAAAAGAATTTTTTTCTGTGAAAACCAAACCCTAATCTTTATAACAAGGATTTAAGTAGTCATAAAAGTACTTTTCCACAGGAATAAAAATAATTAAATCAAGCAATAGGATCAAATAATTAAAGTTTATAATTTTGAATATTTTGCAGATATCGACCGAGACCATCCTTGGAATGTATTAAACCCATTGCAACAGAAGCAGAAACAAGTGATCAAATGAGGAAAAAGAGTATGTTTTTGACACTTTTCTCATGGTCCAACTTACATTATTTATAAACAATATTTCGATCTTTTTGATTGTCAACAAAAGCTTTTTGAAAAACTCTGTTGCACAAAATTTTGCATGTGGAACTTTGAATAACAGAATTGTTAATGAATATCAACTTCCTCATTCGTTTCTGTGGTGTCTGTGGTGGATTTTTAATGTTCATAGTTAAAATCAAGTATAAAATGATAAAACCTACTTTACTTTCAATGGTATTCGAAACAAAAAAAGCAGAAGTCTTTTCTTGTATATTTTATTACTTTTCATTACGATTACATAAATCCTTCATGCTGTGATTATGTAACAGTATCTTTGCACATAATTTTTAAGTTTTGATACCCCCTTACTGTAGTTCCCTTTTTAACAATAAATGCTAACCCCCTTGGGATTACTGCTGGAGTTATATTGTTTTTATTGCCATGTCTTAAATCAGACCTTAAATTGGTGATTAATACTGTTCTTTTATTATGTCAATCGGTTATTGAAGTACCTTTTTTGCCTTTATTTTATGACGGGAGCTCCTTGGTACCTGTAGTAAACGATACCCGTCAACAATGCCAACACGATCAAGTTTATTCATCTGATGGTTTGCGATCTAAAGTTTATCGTGAAAGCTTGATAAAACCACATGAGCTCATACCATAAAAAATGGTGTCTGTTTGAATAAAAGAGCAAGATGTTTTGATCATATAACACAATTCTTTACTACCAATCAGGAAAAATGAATTTTTGACGACCTTTTTGTTCAGGGAACTACCATCGTCAGAATGGTAGCTTGAAGAAAAAATAATTGAAATCAGATGAACCAAACATCTTAGCTTCAAAAGTACTTTTTTAGATTACAATAAGCACAATAATAATTATATTATTATATCTATTACTATATTGTTATATCTCTTATTATTATTTCTTAGGTATTGTTGGTACTTTGGTGTCATTTAACTGATAAGGCAGAATCAAACCCTTATTCTCGGGCTGTAGTTAGGATATCTCTAGTTTATGGAGAGGGTTCATTAAATGGTGTGTGCACTTACGCGGAGTATGATCTTCTGGAGTTCCTCGATTATTGGCTTTTCTGGAATCTGTTCTAATCTTGTTTCCAGACCCTTTTTGATAAGGCCAAGTGCACCAACTACGACAGAAACTATCTGGAGGTCCTTGTATTCCAACAGATTTTCGAGTTCTTTGATGGAGACATCTCTTTCGGATGGTATGACCATGTCAATCATATAGCAGTTCTTTCCCTCTTTATTCTTTACGACGATGTCTGGCCTGTGGGCTTTGATCTCCATATCTGTCTTTATTGGCATCTCCCACAAAAATGTGATGGTTTTATTCTCTGTTAGAGTTTGTGGCTGATGTTCATACCACTTGTGTGCTGCTGGGAGTCCAAAATCTTTGCAGACTTTCAAGTGGATGTAGGCAGTTTCCTTGTCATGCCCCTGAATGTACTCTGTTTTTGCCAATGTGGGACAGTCTGATACAATGTAGTCAATGGTCTCTTCAAATTGGTTACACATCGTACAGATGGGACCTGTTCCGTCTTTTATTATTCTTGGTTGGTACAATTTTGTAGCCAAGCTCTGGTCTTGTGCTGCTATCATCATTCTTTCAGATTCTGCTTTGAAACTTACACTCGAAAGCCACTTACGTGTTGGGTATTGGTCGTGCATTGGTTTTGCTTCCCATTTTTCAGCCATCGTCTTTTGAGCATTTTTCTTCTCTTCCTCTTTGATTCTCTTCGTAAATTTCGCGACTGGCTCGCCGTCCACCATTGGTATTTCCATGATGTTCAGTTCTTTAGTGTACTTCTCAGCTTGCTTTGGGATAGAGTACAGCTTCTTGTTACATTCGTGTTCACAGACCAGTACTAGCAAATCGTCTTTTGTTGCCTGTAGATAAGTATTCAGACCCACTGTTGTGATATTTGTACCATCTTGATTATATACCTATATACCACCCATCTTTTGTGTTAGGTATTGCCTTGCAACATCTATCTTCAGGTGATGAATTCTTTCTGACGTCCATAATTTTTTGTAGCTCCTGTCACAGTGGGTATTACTTCCGTTTGCATTTTTCAAATACTTTTTATCTCAATTTCAAATTCTTCATATTTGATTTCTTTTTCATTTCTTTGACAGAAACATTCTAATAACAAGGCATGGTCATGATTGTTAGCATGCAAGTTGAATTTACTTTGTCTTTGATCATAAAATCTGGTCTATTTGCCCCTGTGTCAATACCTTTGCACTGCCGTGCCCCGCACCACTGTATTTGTATCAGGGTTAGTTAGTGTCCGATTGCTGCTCATACCTCTTGTTTGAGATCTTGATTTCTAGTTCGTTACAAACATTCTAGTGTCCACATGTTGCAATTTGGTTGTGTTTTTTTCGATATAATGGGACTTTGCTAACCTAACCCTAACCCCGATACTTTAATGCCAACTGTCTCAAGATTGCTTATACCATATCCTACATTTGTTATCGATTACCGTGCTATTATAATCTTTTTTTTCATATTACTCTTATTGTTAATAATCTTTTCCCATTTGGCTGTCCCCCCCCTGCAATCTTTTACGGTCTTGTGTAAACTCGAGTTTGCATCGGCTTTTACAGGTGATGAGCCATCGTTTGCAGGAGACATTTGTAAGAAAGCATTTGCAAGTTCTTGCACAGAACAGGTAAGACATTATGATTTCAACTTGTGTTTGTTTTTAAAAACACAAGATATTGTAATGGCGTTACTCCATTCTAGTGGGAGTACCCCCTGGGAGCAAAACTGGATTCTCAGGGGATTGACTACTTAAGAATAGCTTGTTATTTGTAAAAGCATTCAATAACTTTAAAGTCCCCCCTGTCCCCCCCTGCTCCCCCCCCAGCATACATACTTAAAGATCTTGAACTTTTGATTGATTGCCTTGCGCAAAAAGGTGATGTACAAATACTGACTATAAAATAATAAGTAATAATAATAATAAATAGAAAAAGGTTGTTTTCACTACATTACCATTTTTGAAACATTGACTAGAAAATGTTCGACTCCTTGCCAACAAAAATGAGAGTGACGCCAGTTGGGACGTTTTTTACAACCCAAAACCAACCTTATCGTCAAAGAGAAGCATTCGCAAAGAACTCAACGACCAATACAGTAACTTACTAATGCTGTATCTAATATACTGTAAGGAATACCGCATAAGTATTTGAAAATTGTTTTTGCCACGTAAGATTTATTTATTTTTTATGTTTCGATGGATCGAAATTAGTTGTTTAGTAGCGAGGTGGGATTTTTTTAATTGCTGTTTCTTTAAAGAGTTTCATATTGAGTCCTCACGAAGACAAGTATTTCCTAAATATGTATACACGACGGTCGTCATGCTCGTTCAATGGATCATGTTCACAGAATTGAATGGTCGTTTCCTTTTCTCTGCCGATTTTAATTTCCTTTGTAATTAATTTGTAAATTCTGACACGAGGGGTTAAAAACCCCTGCATATCCACAGTGTATGCAGTGGAACCCCGACTCTGTTTCAGGACCCTACCAATTTCTATCATTGCTAGTACGACACCTAACAAAATAAGTCTACTTCTGACCCCAAGCAATTGACATACCCCGCATGCTTTGCAGGTACCAGCCTTTGAATCGCTAGTTACCCCTAGGTAAAACAGTTGTCATCACCTGATCCTTCAAAGCCTAGATATTTGCAAGGGCACGAAAGTGAAACCGACAAGTAACCGAAAAAAGACCCGCCTTTATTTACACCAAAACACTGGTATATGTTTTTTATCCTTAGTGAAATCGAATTGATGTTGCGAGGTACGTTTCAGTTACACCTTTGTTTTTGTAGGAAAAGAGCAATCTATCAAGTGGCAAGTCTTTTTACAGCTTTGCGAAATCGTTTCTTAAAAATTCCTCTACAAAAAATGTAGCAGAAGGATCAGGAATGTCGAGTGACAAATCAGCCACAATGCCACCCGCATTTGCCACGACACTGAAAGACAACCGAAAAGCAAGGCGTCAAGTATCCTATGCCAATATTGATTCTATTATTCCAGAAGAGAGTACAGAATCTTCGAGGTGTGTATTTTTTCAAATTATCGTACCAACATCGATGCTACTGTTATATATCATAATCATATTACCACAATATTAATTATAGTGTATATTTTATTACATAATATACGTGAGGAATACTGGATTTCTTGTGTAACTATATGTTTCATGTATTGTACGATCATCAGTCACATACTCCTGCTGATTGTGACCAGGATGACTGTTAAATACGTGAAACCTTTAGTTGTACAAGAAAGATAGTTATTCTCCAAATTTACGTATATGCCTCTGCTATTTAAAACTACTAAGCAGTCTTGGTGTATATACAACGACGTTAAGACACCAATTGCGCACTGTACTCTTCGACTGCTATTCAAGGGAAAACGAAGTATACCACAACCTCCCTTGTAAAATTGAAATTTTAAGGAAACAGTTAACTGTTTCCTAATATCAGGTTGGATAAAAACAAAGAAGGTTCCCAATTTTTTATAGTTTTGAATATAGCGTTGCTAAGTACGAAAGAAAAATCAAGTGGTGCGTAGAAATGAACAGTCGCATACTGTTTCACTGATTCCCCAGCTGTCATAGCTGCCCCCAAACTATAGTAATTTTACTTATAATTATAATAGTGATTTTATGTTTTCAAATTATTCTTTCACTCCATTTAAATGACAGGGTCCTCTTAAACAAATAAAGTATTTAGAGTATTTCGTCGTATGAGATTTGAAAATCTCAATTAAAAAATCATAAACATTGTAGCCGAAGCTTTTCCGAGCCATAAGTACTTTAAATGTGGCACAACATGCACCATTTATCAGGAATGGTGTATTTTATACTGCGGCGCTAATTATGGTTGCATACGGATTTAAGCACGTGTGTGTAATGCAAGCTCCTAATGTTATGATAGATTACCAGGGTGGCGCAGCACATAGCTAGGAAGCCAATTTATTGCTGCGTTATCTTTTGGGGGTGTTTTTCTGTGATATTTGAATCATTTTTTATTGGTCTCGATTCTTTGCCAATTCTTTCTCGAACCGCAAATTTTAAGCTGTTGTTTTACGACTTAGTCACTGCTACTTCCCACTATCTATTCACAGCAGATGAGTACTAATCGAGCCGAGCCAAAATGCCGTTGCAGGCCCAGTTAACAAATTCTTACTTTTGATTCGGGTACAGGCCAGGATCTATTACTGAAAAATGACTGCGGTGAAAATATAGATATTAAACAATTTATAACATTTTAAAATTCGTGTCTATGCATATCACTCAGTATGTTTTAATACCGATATCTCGAGACAGGCGGAATAGTTTTGTACGAGATCTGGCTCACAGAGTTGGACGCAAGGAGTGACTTTCCGGAGCTCGATTTTTTTGTATTGGTCCTATGGGGTATACGCCAAGAATTTCTCTATTTCAGTCTCAGTGCAAAAAACATGTGGAGCATTTGTAAAGTTTGAAGTAAATGTTTAAGTCAGGTCTTATTTTCACTTATTAAAGGTGATTGAAAGCCATTGATATGCAGTTTCAGTTACCTACGCTTCCGAGACAGAAAGAATTCGTATACGATTCTTAATTGTAATATAGACTATATATACTATATATATATATATACTATATCGACTCAATAAAAACTACTTGAAGTTTGTGTTCTTATGCTGACGTCCTCGTTCTGACGAGTGTCGGTGTACAAGATTTCCACTAATATAAAGGTGATTTTGATTCCGATTTACAAGACCCTTGTTGAATGTCGGATTCCCGTTTTCTATGTATTCTGCCACTTCAATATCACCCTGTTTATTTGTTTGTTTGTTTTCGTTGTTTTGGTGGGAGGCACTTTTATGGTTACGATGTTCTTAGTATTAAAAATAATTTTGATTTTGATTTAATTCGATGAATCCCTTCAATGCAACCCTTTTTTTGTAGTAGTTTTTGTTGTCTAAATAAGCCTACGGTACTTGTGCCAATGGCGCCAACTGTTAATGATACATGCATATTACCTAAAAGTGATGCTTGTGTAAAATACATTTTCTTATCGTTTCATTACTTTCAGAATCAAAATGGCTTGGACAAGCGGGGTATGCAAAGCTCTTATGAATTTTCTTCTAGCTGTGGCACTTTTGACTCTCTTCAGTTACATTGCTGTTACTTATTTCGAAGTTGATTTTAAAAGACTACACAAAAAACTTAGCGAAAAAGTGCACCTACTAGTACGGCAATACTTACACAGAAATTCAGAACAGTTCCCAATGTAAACCTGACGGGTACTTAAACTGGCATTGCTACAAGGCTACAAACCAAGCTCTCTGTTGCTTGACTCATAACAAACCAATATCAGTTTCATTTCTGGACTACTTGCTACATCATCTTACATCTAAATGTCCTTTATTTTGGTTCACTTGGAAAACTCAGTTTGAAATTTCACTTGGTGGAAAACAGAGAAGAGCACGCCAAATGTCCGAGAAAAGGCACTGTGTAAAAAAATTATTTTAGCAAAAGAGCAAAGATATGTTTTATGTCGTTCTTTGTTGGCCAAGTTCTCTGAGTTGTGTTATGCAAAGTATTTTTGTTTCTGTCCACGTTAAGTTTGGTTACTGTTTGGCAATTTGTTTTTGCTAACGAATTCTGCTAAGGTTGTTTGTGTTACCAAACAGATTTCAAAGTTTCATTTGAAGCCAGCGAAGAGAGCTGCACATGTTAGGCAATATTCTGTTCATTTTGGAGTTGAACCAGTTATCAGAAGGGTAAAAAAGAAGGAATTACCACTTGTATGCTATTTACTTGTAAATATGTTCATAAAGGAATAAAATTGTTAAATATCTGCTGCTGTTAATAAGGAATGAGTATTGTGTTGGCATTTATCGTTAAAAGGGTACAATTGTGGAATGCGTTGAGGCAATGTAAATTAGAATTTGATTTATGGTTTGCATAAAAGTTAGTATTTGATCAAAATATATAATACAATACATTAATATTCTCAAAATCAATCAATGGGAATGGTTGGCAATGTTTGGATAACTGTTTGTTTTCATTGTCTCTTATTTCTTTTCTTCTTCTTTTTTTTTCACAAATTGCAATCTAGTTACAGCGAGCATTTTAGGATAGTCACAAACAAACAGAAATCATCAATATGAAATATAGATGTCGCATTTTCTCCAAGGAGTGTCGGTTGCGAATGAATTGCTAATTGTGAATGGTGAATCAACGATGTCCTTTACCATTTCATGAGTAAATACCAATCTCCATTTTTACTCATTTGAACTCGATGCAACTAATTTCTTACCTGGATGACAAGGAACTGGAAGTGAACTTATTCATAATTACTATTTAACACAAAGACTTCCAAATATTGAGTGAAATTTAACATGACACGTAGTGTTCACAGACAAACCAGTAGATCCATACAGATTTAAACCATCAAATATCGTATTGTATCATTTCTCGGCACGTGCGATGTATGGATTCTATGTTTGGTTTGTAAATCCGGATTTAGGGCATACTGATACATGATAAATATAATTTGATTCTTCTTGACATCCTATTCCTTCGTGAAATAAACAGGCAGCTTCTTTCCACGAATATTGAGCTCAAGCTCCTGTACCTTCCAGCCTTCACTTTCTGTTCTGGTGCACATTGTCCGCAACTCTGCATTGTTCTTTTTTCCTTTTAATGGAATGTGAAGCTGCAAAATGATAAAAAACATTAATTTGGTCTCTCTTTCTGGTACCTGCATATATCACTTCGAAAGCTCAAAATAGTCAAATACGTATTTTGTGATACAAGATTGCTTATTTATTTATTATATATTAATATTACTTATTTATTTACTTTACTTACTTACGTACTTACTTACCTCCCAGATCCTACCTTAGAAATCCAGAAAAGTAGTACTACATTCAGAAAACACATCAAATACCCCCGTTTTCCGGGGGTGGTACTGTTAAGACCTAGACGTTAAGCTTTCAGGGTAATAAAAACGAAACAGGCTTGTCGAAATGGACAGTGTATATATATATTCATATATTCATATATTCATTCGTGTGGATAGAGGCATTCTGCTTTTGAGGTGGACGTTGACAAGGGGTGAAGTTTCAGGATAGTGGAACAGGTGCGAGTCTTCCATTGCACGTTTACGCATATTCAGAATGTTTCTGTCTCGCCGTATGTCCGGGGGCTCGATGCCACTGAGGATTGGAAGGAGAGTGGTTGGAATGGATTTTATTGAACCACTAACAGTTCTCATGCATTCGTTCAGACATACGTCTAGCTTCTTACAGTAGGGGCTCTGACTCCACA
>RDPX01000305.1:52785-74288 GCA_003991215.1 Morbakka virulenta
CAGCTTGAGAAGGTGCTCTGGGTATATTTTATCTGCACCGGCAGCTTTGTTAGGCTTCATCTTCTTGAAAGCTAGTTCGAGTCCGTCATCAGTAAAATCAGCAGACAGGTTCATGTTAGCTGTTGGTGAGTTCATCAATTTTGAGGTTGTGGCTTTAACCATCTTTTCAAGCTCTTTATCAGCACCAGGAAATTTCCCATTTGCTACGAGGACACTTGCAATGGCGTTGGCTCTCACAGTACACTGTCGAGGTGGTTTCTCTTCCCCAGTAAAGCGCTTTATGACAGCCCATGCCTTTCGGCTAGAGTGAGTCATATCTATCTGTTCCACGGTTTCAAGGTAACGATCACGCTTCAAATTATTCAGGTGTTCTTTAAGTTCATTTGTGTGTGCAGTTCTAGCTGAGTCATCAGTTGAAGAGCTGATTGACCGCAGAAGATCTTCACAGTGGCTGTCCCAGCATGGAATGTATTGTTTCCTCTTTCCTCTAGAGATGGTTTCATAGTCAACTGTCAGGATGGTTTTGGTAAAGGCTTTATAGATTTCATTGATGTTATCACTCTCTGGTGTTGGTAGGTTGGGTACAGCAGCATCAACTAGTTCTGCATACTTGGGCCAATCTGCCTTGCAGAAGTTCCATCTTGGAGCTGGGCGTGAAGGTGTTTGGGTATCAATTGGTATATGGGTGTTGATGATTGATGGTCGGTGTTGAGAGCTGGGGAAATGTCCTAGGACAGTTCTACGGGGTGCAGGAAGTGGTCCATTCCACCAGCAGAGATCAGGGTTAGTTTCAGTTTTCCATCTCCCGGACTTAAAGGTTTTCGGTTGTTTCGAGTCATATACCAGAAGATGATTAGTACGACTTGCCCATTCAACAAGAGTGGTTCCATTATTGCCATTCCTACTGTATCCCCATTCAGTGTGGTGGCTATTAAAATGTGGCAAAAAGAGTGGGCTTAACAAGGTCTGGCACCGTCTGTGGAGCAAGTTCAGCTGGGGGAGGTTTGTATACATTAACAACAGTAGTAGCAGCTACGCGGATGGCAATCAATTCAGTGTCTTGTTGTGATGCACTCTTCATTAGTTTTTGGAACGGTACAGTGTGCTTAACAAAGGATGCGGTGCCATGCACTTTGCTCGCTATGTGGTCAGCCAGGGCATAGCCTGGTAATTTCAGTAGTCTCCGGGTATCACAGTGTGTCTCCTGGAGGAGTATCACAAGGGGTTTATGGGTGAGAGTCAATTGCTCAATCACAGTATTTTTGAAGGCTGTCAGGCCCTCGGCATTCAATTGTAGTACGCCGAAATTCATAATGGAGATTCGTTTGGATATCAATAGTAGATTGTCTAATGACACAGTTAGTTCACAGACTTGGCTTGAAGTGTAGATTCAAGCAGACAGCTTAACAGGGAACACCGCGAGAAGGTTGTGTCATGTCCCCTACACAGCAGTCATGGGGAGACATGGACTGGGTACCATGAATGAGAACGGCCAGATGTTTGCAGACTTCTGCACTGAAAACAACCTGGTCATCGGTGGATCAGTCTTCCCTCACAAGGATGTCCACAAGATAACATGGGTCTCACCGGACGGAAATACTAAAAACCAGATTGATCACATATGTGTAAGCAAAAATTTCAGAAGATCTCTCCTTGACGTTTGCAGTAAGAGAGGAGCAGATGCAGCTTCAGATCATCACCTGTTGGAAGGAAAGCTACAANAATCATTTAATTAAAATTTAAGTACTGTATTTTAAGAACGGTCTTTTTCCATATTTAGAAAAAACAGGGGTCCCTAGTTCGCCATATCACTGAATCTTGCCTTGCAAATCTCTGTTGGTCTATGCTCCATGCCGGAGTGAACAGGCTTAAGTCAAAAGTTACACGCAGGGAGGCCTCCCTACGTCTAAAATCATTTAATTAAAATTTAAGTACTGTATTTTAAGAACGGTCTTTTTCCATATTTAGAAAAAACAGGGGTCCCTAGTTCGCCATATCACTGAATCTTGCCTTGCAAATCTCTGTTGGTCTATGCTCCATGCCGGAGTGAACAGGCTTAAGTCAAAAGTTACACGCAGGGAGGCCTCCCTACGTCTAAAATCATTTAATTAAAATTTAAGTACTGTATTTTAAGAACGGTCTTTTTCCATATTTAGAAAAAACAGGGGTCCCTAGTTCGCCATATCACTGAATCTTGCCTTGCAAATCTCTGTTGGTCTATGCTCCATGCCGGAGTGAACAGGCTTAAGTCAAAAGTTACACGCAGGGAGGCCTCCCTACGTCTAAAATCATTTAATTAAAATTTAAGTACTGTATTTTAAGAACGGTCTTTTTCCATATTTAGAAAAAACAGGGGTCCCTAGTTCGCCATATCACTGAATCTTGCCTTGCAAATCTCTGTTGGTCTATGCTCCATGCCGGAGTGAACAGGCTTAAGTCAAAAGTCACACGCAGGGAGGCCTCCCTACGTCTAAAATCATTTAATTAAAATTTAAGTACTGTATTTTAAGAACGGTCTTTTTCCATATTTAGAAAAAACAGGGGTCCCTAGTTCGCCATATCACTGAATCTTGCCTTGCAAATCTCTGTTGGTCTATGCTCCATGCCGGAGTGAACAGGCTTAAGTCAAAAGTCACACGCAGGGAGGCCTCCCTACGTCTAAAATCATTTAATTAAAATTTAAGTACTGTATTTTAAGAACGGTCTTTTTCCATATTTAGAAAAAACAGGGGTCCCTAGTTCGCCATATCACTGAATCTTGCCTTGCAAATCTCTGTTGGTCTATGCTCCATGCCGGAGTGAACAGGCTTAAGTCAAAAGTCACACGCAGGGAGGCCTCCCTACGTCTAAAATCATTTAATTAAAATTTAAGTACTGTATTTTAAGAACGGTCTTTTTCCATATTTAGAAAAAACAGGGGTCCCTAGTTCGCCATATCACTGAATCTTGCCTTGCAAATCTCTGTTGGTCTATGCTCCATGCCGGAGTGAACAGGCTTAAGTCAAAAGTCACACGCAGGGAGGCCTCCCTACGTCTAAAATCATTTAATTAAAATTTAAGTACTGTATTTTAAGAACGGTCTTTTTCCATATTTAGAAAAAACAGGGGTCCCTAGTTCGCCATATCACTGAATCTTGCCTTGCAAATCTCTGTTGGTCTATGCTCCATGCCGGAGTGAACAGGCTTAAGTCAAAAGTCACACGCAGGGAGGCCTCCCTACGTCTAAAATCATTTAATTAAAATTTAAGTACTGTATTTTAAGAACGGTCTTTTTCCATATTTAGAAAAAACAGGGGTCCCTAGTTCGCCATATCACTGAATCTTGCCTTGCAAATCTCTGTTGGTCTATGCTCCATGCCGGAGTGAACAGGCTTAAGTCAAAAGTCACACGCAGGGAGGCCTCCCTACGTCTAAAATCATTTAATTAAAATTTAAGTACTGTATTTTAAGAACGGTCTTTTTCCATATTTAGAAAAAACAGGGGTCCCTAGTTCGCCATATCACTGAATCTTGCCTTGCAAATCTCTGTTGGTCTATGCTCCATGCCGGAGTGAACAGGCTTAAGTCAAAAGTTACACGCAGGGAGGCCTCCCTACGTCTAAAATCATTTAATTAAAATTTAAGTACTGTATTTTAAGAACGGTCTTTTTCCATATTTAGAAAAAACAGGGGTCCCTAGTTCGCCATATCACTGAATCTTGCCTTGCAAATCTCTGTTGGTCTATGCTCCATGCCGGAGTGAACAGGCTTAAGTCAAAAGTTACACGCAGGGAGGCCTCCCTACGTCTAAAATCATTTAATTAAAATTTAAGTACTGTATTTTAAGAACGGTCTTTTTCCATATTTAGAAAAAACAGGGGTCCCTAGTTCGCCATATCACTGAATCTTGCCTTGCAAATCTCTGTTGGTCTATGCTCCATGCCGGAGTGAACAGGCTTAAGTCAAAAGTTACACGCAGGGAGGCCTCCCTACGTCTAAAATCATTTAATTAAAATTTAAGTACTGTATTTTAAGAACGGTCTTTTTCCATATTTAGAAAAAACAGGGGTCCCTAGTTCGCCATATCACTGAATCTTGCCTTGCAAATCTCTGTTGGTCTATGCTCCATGCCGGAGTGAACAGGCTTAAGTCAAAAGTTACACGCAGGGAGGCCTCCCTACGTCTAAAATCATTTAATTAAAATTTAAGTACTGTATTTTAAGAACGGTCTTTTTCCATATTTAGAAAAAACAGGGGTCCCTAGTTCGCCATATCACTGAATCTTGCCTTGCAAATCTCTGTTGGTCTATGCTCCATGCCGGAGTGAACAGGCTTAAGTCAAAAGTTACACGCAGGGAGGCCTCCCTACGTCTAAAATCATTTAATTAAAATTTAAGTACTGTATTTTAAGAACGGTCTTTTTCCATATTTAGAAAAAACAGGGGTCCCTAGTTCGCCATATCACTGAATCTTGCCTTGCAAATCTCTGTTGGTCTATGCTCCATGCCGGAGTGAACAGGCTTAAGTCAAAAGTTACACGCAGGGAGGCCTCCCTACGTCTAAAATCATTTAATTAAAATTTAAGTACTGTATTTTAAGAACGGTCTTTTTCCATATTTAGAAAAAACAGGGGTCCCTAGTTCGCCATATCACTGAATCTTGCCTTGCAAATCTCTGTTGGTCTATGCTCCATGCCGGAGTGAACAGGCTTAAGTCAAAAGTCACACGCAGGGAGGCCTCCCTACGTCTAAAATCATTTAATTAAAATTTAAGTACTGTATTTTAAGAACGGTCTTTTTCCATATTTAGAAAAAACAGGGGTCCCTAGTTCGCCATATCACTGAATCTTGCCTTGCAAATCTCTGTTGGTCTATGCTCCATGCCGGAGTGAACAGGCTTAAGTCAAAAGTCACACGCAGGGAGGCCTCCCTACGTCTAAAATCATTTAATTAAAATTTAAGTACTGTATTTTAAGAACGGTCTTTTTCCATATTTAGAAAAAACAGGGGTCCCTAGTTCGCCATATCACTGAATCTTGCCTTGCAAATCTCTGTTGGTCTATGCTCCATGCCGGAGTGAACAGGCTTAAGTCAAAAGTCACACGCAGGGAGGCCTCCCTACGTCTAAAATCATTTAATTAAAATTTAAGTACTGTATTTTAAGAACGGTCTTTTTCCATATTTAGAAAAAACAGGGGTCCCTAGTTCGCCATATCACTGAATCTTGCCTTGCAAATCTCTGTTGGTCTATGCTCCATGCCGGAGTGAACAGGCTTAAGTCAAAAGTCACACGCAGGGAGGCCTCCCTACGTCTAAAATCATTTAATTAAAATTTAAGTACTGTATTTTAAGAACGGTCTTTTTCCATATTTAGAAAAAACAGGGGTCCCTAGTTCGCCATATCACTGAATCTTGCCTTGCAAATCTCTGTTGGTCTATGCTCCATGCCGGAGTGAACAGGCTTAAGTCAAAAGTCACACGCAGGGAGGCCTCCCTACGTCTAAAATCATTTAATTAAAATTTAAGTACTGTATTTTAAGAACGGTCTTTTTCCATATTTAGAAAAAACAGGGGTCCCTAGTTCGCCATATCACTGAATCTTGCCTTGCAAATCTCTGTTGGTCTATGCTCCATGCCGGAGTGAACAGGCTTAAGTCAAAAGTCACACGCAGGGAGGCCTCCCTACGTCTAAAATCATTTAATTAAAATTTAAGTACTGTATTTTAAGAACGGTCTTTTTCCATATTTAGAAAAAACAGGGGTCCCTAGTTCGCCATATCACTGAATCTTGCCTTGCAAATCTCTGTTGGTCTATGCTCCATGCCGGAGTGAACAGGCTTAAGTCAAAAGTTACACGCAGGGAGGCCTCCCTACGTCTAAAATCATTTAATTAAAATTTAAGTACTGTATTTTAAGAACGGTCTTTTTCCATATTTAGAAAAAACAGGGGTCCCTAGTTCGCCATATCACTGAATCTTGCCTTGCAAATCTCTGTTGGTCTATGCTCCATGCCGGAGTGAACAGGCTTAAGTCAAAAGTTACACGCAGGGAGGCCTCCCTACGTCTAAAATCATTTAATTAAAATTTAAGTACTGTATTTTAAGAACGGTCTTTTTCCATATTTAGAAAAAACAGGGGTCCCTAGTTCGCCATATCACTGAATCTTGCCTTGCAAATCTCTGTTGGTCTATGCTCCATGCCGGAGTGAACAGGCTTAAGTCAAAAGTTACACGCAGGGAGGCCTCCCTACGTCTAAAATCATTTAATTAAAATTTAAGTACTGTATTTTAAGAACGGTCTTTTTCCATATTTAGAAAAAACAGGGGTCCCTAGTTCGCCATATCACTGAATCTTGCCTTGCAAATCTCTGTTGGTCTATGCTCCATGCCGGAGTGAACAGGCTTAAGTCAAAAGTTACACGCAGGGAGGCCTCCCTACGTCTAAAATCATTTAATTAAAATTTAAGTACTGTATTTTAAGAACGGTCTTTTTCCATATTTAGAAAAAACAGGGGTCCCTAGTTCGCCATATCACTGAATCTTGCCTTGCAAATCTCTGTTGGTCTATGCTCCATGCCGGAGTGAACAGGCTTAAGTCAAAAGTTACACGCAGGGAGGCCTCCCTACGTCTAAAATCATTTAATTAAAATTTAAGTACTGTATTTTAAGAACGGTCTTTTTCCATATTTAGAAAAAACAGGGGTCCCTAGTTCGCCATATCACTGAATCTTGCCTTGCAAATCTCTGTTGGTCTATGCTCCATGCCGGAGTGAACAGGCTTAAGTCAAAAGTTACACGCAGGGAGGCCTCCCTACGTCTAAAATCATTTAATTAAAATTTAAGTACTGTATTTTAAGAACGGTCTTTTTCCATATTTAGAAAAAACAGGGGTCCCTAGTTCGCCATATCACTGAATCTTGCCTTGCAAATCTCTGTTGGTCTATGCTCCATGCCGGAGTGAACAGGCTTAAGTCAAAAGTCACACGCAGGGAGGCCTCCCTACGTCTAAAATCATTTAATTAAAATTTAAGTACTGTATTTTAAGAACGGTCTTTTTCCATATTTAGAAAAAACAGGGGTCCCTAGTTCGCCATATCACTGAATCTTGCCTTGCAAATCTCTGTTGGTCTATGCTCCATGCCGGAGTGAACAGGCTTAAGTCAAAAGTCACACGCAGGGAGGCCTCCCTACGTCTAAAATCATTTAATTAAAATTTAAGTACTGTATTTTAAGAACGGTCTTTTTCCATATTTAGAAAAAACAGGGGTCCCTAGTTCGCCATATCACTGAATCTTGCCTTGCAAATCTCTGTTGGTCTATGCTCCATGCCGGAGTGAACAGGCTTAAGTCAAAAGTCACACGCAGGGAGGCCTCCCTACGTCTAAAATCATTTAATTAAAATTTAAGTACTGTATTTTAAGAACGGTCTTTTTCCATATTTAGAAAAAACAGGGGTCCCTAGTTCGCCATATCACTGAATCTTGCCTTGCAAATCTCTGTTGGTCTATGCTCCATGCCGGAGTGAACAGGCTTAAGTCAAAAGTCACACGCAGGGAGGCCTCCCTACGTCTAAAATCATTTAATTAAAATTTAAGTACTGTATTTTAAGAACGGTCTTTTTCCATATTTAGAAAAAACAGGGGTCCCTAGTTCGCCATATCACTGAATCTTGCCTTGCAAATCTCTGTTGGTCTATGCTCCATGCCGGAGTGAACAGGCTTAAGTCAAAAGTCACACGCAGGGAGGCCTCCCTACGTCTAAAATCATTTAATTAAAATTTAAGTACTGTATTTTAAGAACGGTCTTTTTCCATATTTAGAAAAAACAGGGGTCCCTAGTTCGCCATATCACTGAATCTTGCCTTGCAAATCTCTGTTGGTCTATGCTCCATGCCGGAGTGAACAGGCTTAAGTCAAAAGTCACACGCAGGGAGGCCTCCCTACGTCTAAAATCATTTAATTAAAATTTAAGTACTGTATTTTAAGAACGGTCTTTTTCCATATTTAGAAAAAACAGGGGTCCCTAGTTCGCCATATCACTGAATCTTGCCTTGCAAATCTCTGTTGGTCTATGCTCCATGCCGGAGTGAACAGGCTTAAGTCAAAAGTCACACGCAGGGAGGCCTCCGTACGTCTAAAATCATTTAATTAAAATTTAAGTACTGTATTTTAAGAACGGTCTTTTTCCATATTTAGAAAAAACAGGGGTCCCTAGTTCGCCATATCACTGAATCTTGCCTTGCAAATCTCTGTTGGTCTATGCTCCATGCCGGAGTGAACAGGCTTAAGTCAAGTCAAAATTAATGTACATTTTCAATTTTAACAGTAACATTTATATATTTTATACTAAACATTATGTGGTTTATTGATATAGTAAATATTAATGTAACGCTAATGTTTAAACTGGGTAAAAATGAAGGATGTTTATCGAAACGGAATGGGGGGAAATCCTATGTTTTATTTGGCACAACATTAAATTGTTAAAAAATCCTTGAAAAAATTTTTTGGACTTTTGTACCAATAAAATCGATATATTTGCCTTCAAAACTCTTTTTTGTGTACCATAAAAATATAATAAATAAATATACATAAATATTAGGAATATNCCATATCACTGAATCTTGCCTTGCAAATCTCTGTTGGTCTATGCTCCATGCCGGAGTGAACAGGCTTAAGTCAAAAGTCACACGCAGGGAGGCCTCCCTACGTGTGAAATGGGGGGAAATCCTATGTTTTATTTGGCACAACATTAAATTGTTAAAAAATCTTTGAAAAATTTCTTTGGACTTTTGTACGAATAAAATCGATATATTTGCCTTCAAAACACTTTTTTCTGTACCATAAAAATATAATAAATATATATACATAAATATTAGGAATATAAAAAAAGGAAATTGTGCAAAAACCCCGAAATCAAACGATTTTTTAAAACAAGAAGCCTGGCGAGGCTCCAACCATAAAAACAGGATCCATGTTCTATTCACAAAAATCACCGGAGAATGGCTTCTGTGGAGCATCATAGTCGTCTTTGCTCTTCTTTTCATTTTTGCTCAAATCTTCATAACTTGGATCTTCCTATGCTCATTGCCACGCAAATGTTCATCAACTTCTCCTACAACCTAATTCCCAAACACCTTAACATGCTCCTAGGAGAAATAACTTTTTCATTGTTTACATTCCCGTGCATCGTTATTCGCCAACTATTTCTGGTAAACGTAAATAGCCCAATCAAATAACAGCTTACGCTGGTCAAGTGTTCTTATTGTCAATTCTATGTTCGTGTAAGATGGGAACTCCGATATCGATCGCATATAATGCAAAGTTCAATGACACACTTCTCCTTAAAGCCTTTGACATACTGTCAAGGCCTTTGTTTGGCTAAGAGAAGAATAGTCGGAAAATAGGAAACGTCACTTTAAATATGGCGCTATGGGTTTAGGGGGGTTAACTGAATTGACCAACGGGCCATTCACACTTTATGCTCTTCTAAATCTTCCAAATATAAAGCCCTTTTCTTTTCTATCGTTTTCGTAAATACGACAAAAGGCTTCGGATAATTAATAATCAAAGTCCAACGGGGCGGTTGTCCGGGAAGAGATTGTCCGGGAAGCGATTGTCCAGGAAGCGATTGTCCAGGAAGCGATTGTCCAGGAAGCGATTGTCCGGGAAGCGATTGTCCGGGAAGCGATTGTCCGGAAAGTGATTGTCCGGGAAGTGATTGTCCGGGTAGTGATTGTTCTCAAAAGGTATTTATCTTGGGAAGAAGGGAGACTGCTTGTTAACTGAAGCTTATTAATAAATACAGTAGTTAATCTGCTTTTCAAACATCTACACTCAGACAGACTGGCAGCTCATCCAAATGATGGATACGCTGGGCTGTTATACATCAAAGCCTACTAAGCACCAAATGATATTGTAAAGTCGATTAAATGCTGCCATACTGTAAAAGGCTTCCTTTCTTAGTACAGAAAACATACTTCAGAAATAAAGGAATTTCGCATGGTGGCAACTCAAAGACCAATAAGTATTCCCTTTCATTATGAGTCATGATCCAATAGTACGAGTTTTTCCAATTAGCTACCAATTAGCTACCAGGTAAGTCCAACTATTTTGTGCATGGACCATCAATAGAACCTTTTTACATGCCACTGATTGACTGTAATTATTTGTTAATTTGACAAACAATTTCTTAAATACATTCATTCATTCATTCATTCATTCATTCATTCATTATGTCATTAAAGCTGTTATTGATAACTAAAACTCTGTTGCGAAAAGCAACGACTATCAACAGACCCATGGTACAAAGAAAAAAAAGCTTTAATATTGAATATAATTTTAACTTCGCAGAGAAGGTAACCAAATAAATTCTATTTTGTACAATAAGGGTTACAGATCCTCAACCACGTTAAAATGCAAGTATCATATCGTGTTAAGTAACACACAACGCCGCAAATTACTTAAAACTGAACAAAAGCCTTCAAAAACACGAAGAAATCAATACCTATTAGGATCTTGTGCAAAATACAGTATTTTACCACATTTTAGTTGCTTCTATTCTATGCATTGTTTACCTAAAAATGCTGGCAATCGTAAACAACTACCTCTGTGTACCACATATAGACCAGAAAGCTCTCAAAAATACACAATGCACACATCTGCATAGGATAAAGCAAAAACATATTGCATCTTTAACGCTCGTTGTTTAATTGCATTTTATGTCTTTTTTTTCCTTTAGGCAATAAAAGAGAACAAAAACATGGCATTTGTACGGTTAAAGTACGGTCAAAGTACGGTTAAACTACGGTTAAAGTACGCTTAAAGTACGATTAGAGTACGGTTAAAGTACGGTTAAAGTACGCTTAAAGTACGGTCAAAGTACGGTTAAAGTACGGTTAAAGTACGCTTAAAGTACGATTAGAGTACGGTTAAAGTACGGTTAAAGTACGGTTAAAGTACGCTTAAAGTACGGTTAAAGTACGGTTAAAGTACGGTTAAAGTACGGTTAAAGTACGGTTAAAGTACGGTTAAAGTACGGTTAAAGTACGGTTAAAGTACGCTTAAAGTACGGTTAAAGTACGGTTAAAGTACGATTAGAGTACGGTTAAAGTACGGTTAAAGTACGGTAAATAATGACAACATACCTCCGCTCTGCTTTCTGTAACAAAGTTATCGTCTCTTCCAAGATTAAGAAATCTTGTACTGATGGGTGGTCCTAAGAAATTAACAACCTCCTCATCTTCCTTTAATGCTTCCAGACTTTTTCGAAAGTACGGACTCTCGTGAAATCTTTCTACAAAAATCAAATGAGGAATATTGTGACAGCTACAGAACAGCTATAGAATAAGGAGATGAGCAAAACCATATGGCTGATCTACGAAATGTGATACATGAAATGGAACTGTGGGCAAGACTCATTCATCAGGATTTTCATTTGAACTAATCAATGAGTTTTCCTTTCAATTATAGTAATACGATGGAAGGTCTATGATAAACGAGCCTTTTTACTACCTTTTACAAGAGAAAGCTAAGAGATGAGTCGTGTTCTATGCAACAAGATGCTTAACTGCGTGGGGAAAGGTAGGGAGAGTGACATATATACACCGACAGACTGAGAGACATAAATGAAGAGAGAAATGAAAAATTTTGATCAAAATAATTTCTTGTTTAACCCTAGCCAAGTTGACTGGAATCGCATTATAGTTTTGTACTAAGGTTAACACGGCTGTTGAAAAATACTCCACTTTACTATCTTTAATTGTTAAAAAATATGCCCCACTGCGAACAAGAAAAGTTTCAAATAAGCTTATCCCTTAGTTGACTACTAAATTCAAAAAACATGCCCGTGCTAGAAACAGGCTCAAGACCAAGGCTGTGAAAAACAAATCTTCTATTCCTATGAATTCATAAAAGCATGAGCGGAATAAATTACATCATCTTAGAAAAAGGGTCAAACATGATTATTTGACCAAAAGATTGTTCTTTGTAAGAGAAAGTTGAAAGAAACATGGAAAATGACCAATCTGCTGCTAAATAAGAGATCAAAATCGACTAATGTTAGATGTGTTGATGTTGATGGTTAAACTTAACTGACAACAATCAAATCACCCAGTCCATCAATGATTTCTTTTGTCGTGTCGGTAAAACGCTTAGTGACGACATACCACTGCACCCCACATACCACTGCACATACCTCTACTATCTAATGAATATAAGATAAATAAGAAAGGTATGAATTTCCGGTTTAGAATCATCGATTTTGATTTTGTTAAACGGCTCTCAATAAAATCCTCTGGCTTTGGTTCCGACCGTATTGCAAGTCATTTCATCAAAGATAGGTTTTCACTTATCTCACATTCTCTGTGTAAGATTTATAACCTGTCCGTTGAGTCAGGAATGGTTCTTGATACCTGTTAGATAGCAAATTATTATTTAAAAGTAGCTTGACTGATGACCTTCAATATTACAGGCAAATCTCTTCCCTACATATAGTTTCAAGGTTGTTTAAAAGGCTTCCTTATGATTAACTTTACAAGTATCTTGATTCAAACAAGCTTTTATATACAGAACACTATGGCTCCGGTAATGTGCATTTCTCTTGTTTGTTGTGCTGCATCAATAACCAATATATTAACATTAATAAAAGGAAATATACTGATATGGTTTTCGTTGATCTAAAGAAACCCTTTGACAGAGTAGAACATCAAATTCTTTTGAATAAAATGCGTAAATACGGTATGGGTGGTCTTGAACATCAGTGGTTTAGCCAACACTTACAATATTGCAGGCAGTTCTGCAAGGCCAACGGTGTCACCTCAGACACTGCTGAGGTCAAAATAGGAGTGCTTCAAGGTTCTTTCCTTAGTAATCTTCCATTTTTTATATATTTATATATATATATATTAACGACCTTCCCTTTGCATTAAAAAAGGCAAAAGCCACAACGTATGCTGGTGATACAACAAATTCATTTTCTTCTACTAATACAAGACATTGATGCTGTTGTCAATACCAAACTTGCCAGCTTTGAGATATAGTTACAGGCTGACAAGCTTTCCTTGAATCTTGTTAAAACGCAAGCCATTATTAACGAATCGTCACAAAACTTGAAAAAAATTGATGTATCTACGGCACCGATCCCTCATTTCGAAGGAAATGGAAAGCGTATAGATCTCGTGAAAAAACCTAAATATCTTGCCCTTATGATTAATGATAACCCAAAATGGAACAACCATACAAAATTTGTACAGAGGGGAATTTCTAGAGCAAATACCCTTTTAACGTATGCGAAACATGAGGCTCAAGCGGATACGTTAAGAAACATATATTGGTATTGTTGAGCGTCACTTGTTATTGTTGCTCTGTTTGGGGATGTTGTGGGGCAACTATGTTAAATAAAATGACAAAACAGAGCTGGTACAATTGTTCAACGTTCCCTATTCGATACTCTAGCTGCTCCTTTTATTACAGCAGCTAAATCGGTTGTCTATTACAAGACTTGTTAATCGAAAACATGTTTCATGGTGTATAAATCCATAAATCAGCTGGCACCGAAAAACCTAAGTAATATTTTGTTCATACCGAAATTTTACGCAAATACCAAATGCAATCCTGCTCCCCCTATGTTTAGAACGGCTAATGGACAACAGTCTTCTGCATTTCGTGGTGCTCATGCATGGTATAAACTGGATACAGAAACGAGGATAGCCACGTCAATACAGTCATTTAAAACCAAAACGAAAGCTTTCACATAACACTATTCAGGGAGAGCTAGTATGTATCAGAAGGGAAGGGGGAGAGGGGATGGAGAGAGAGAGCGAGAGGGAGAGAGTCACACACACACACACACACACACACACACACACACACACACACACACACACACAGAGACGGACGGAGTGACACAGAGAGGGGCAAATGAGAGGGGCAAGTGAGAAAATATTAAGAGAGAAGAGGTAAAGAGGAACCATTAGTTTGGCTGATGGAACAATTACCCGACACACAGTTGTAATTAAGGCCTGGCTAATAAAATGTTAAAATAAGGGGGGGGGGAGGGGTTAGCTGAGAGAAGCAAATGAAGTAAATTAAGCACATATGGAATTTAGTTAATTAGTGAGGCTGTATTTCTGATCATGACTACAATCATCAACTCAAATACGCTACAATTTGTGAGCTGAATTTCGGTGTTTTGTCATTTAAGGTAATCAAACCTTAAAAGACGGGACACCAAACCGCAGATTACAAATCTGAACCATCTGACTAGGCTAAAGGATAAGTTATGAACTTTGTTGTGCGTTACGTGTGGTCCCTCGTTTCATAGGTTTTTGCATACCCAGTTCGGGATTGGCCAATATTGCGAAGATTTTTCTTTCCGATAAAATGCAAAAGTGTAAAGAAGCCTTATCTTGAATTAATTATAAATACCATAAGCTTTGGCGTACGGTAGAAGAATATCTACCCTTGTTTGATATTTCAGATTTCTTCGGTAAATTGAAAACATTGGTTCTCGCATGGAAAAAAAGGTACTGAGATGAAACACAACCGAAATTTGAATAAACTAAATGAAGACCTTTGTGGTATATTTAGTTCGACTTCAGCAAAACAGATTGCTAATTTTTCTACTTAGAAACTTTCGGAAACTGAGTTTGTTCTTTCTCATGGATTAGATTTTTGTATTTTTGCAAAAAGAATATTAACAAGGACGAGATTTGTGCTGAATTTGAGGTTTCAGATGTTCAACTTCTAAAACATACATAAAAATCGGACCCAGACCAAAATGCCCTTCCAAACTCATTTTATCGTAATCCCGTGGATTTAAAAATACTTTTGTATGCATAAAGAACATATGAAGTCAATCCAAAATCTACAACATAAGTCAGACATTATCATCAGCAGACCTGATAAGGGAACCTATGTGGTCATATTAGAAAAAAACGATTATGTAACCGAACTGAATGATACCATCAATGATTTAATAATATGTGTCTTTGTCCAGTCAAGGTAAGTGACCACACTGTTCAAATTGAATGAAACATTCAAAACTGTTTTCTTAAACTTAAAAGAACGAAGCAAACTACCACTGGACGTTTATGAAATGAAATAGACCATCTGGATCCCAGCGTCGTAAAGTGTAAGACTTACCCGAATTTCACAATGACGGTGTTCCTAACAGGCTTATTTTATCAATGATCAGCTCTTCCCAACACCAGTTGGCAAAATGGCTTACACTTGTCTTTCGACTAAAGCTAGAAAATTATCTAGTTTCTGCGTTAAGAACTCTTTCACATTGGCTAGTAAAATTCAAAAGTGCTCGATCAATCCAGTAGATTCTGCGCTATGTTCCTTTAATATCAAAACTTTATGTACTGACGTACCTTTTGGGTGAGGTTATTAAAAGTGCCTCTAAGACGCTGTACGACGAAAACAATAAGTCAATTTCGATTCCAGATGATTTAGTGAACATAAGTATCTAGCGACTAAATCAGTTGAATTTAGCTTCGAAAATATTATGTTCCAACAATGTGAAGGTGTAGCCATGGGCCCATCATTAGGTCCGTCTTTAGCCAAGTTTTTTGTAGGCTGTAATGAAAGACAATTATTTGAGTCTACGTAGAATGTAGATGTCCTCTTGTAGTATAGATTGTATTCAAAAATCAACAAGACAGCAGTAAGTTTAGGATAAACCTAAACAATCTTCATCTAACCTTAGTGTTTACAGCTGAAAAAAGAACAAGTCAGTTGTTGACCATTTTTTAGGTGTCTCATCAGAAAAAAACCCCACCTTTTCTAAGACCTGTGTGCTTCGAAAAACCAATTTTCACTGAGGGTTAAGTACAGTGGGAGCCATTCAGTTCCACAGAGGTTAAGATTGGCCCCATAAAAACTTTACTTCATCATGCTGACGTCATTTGCTCTCTTGCGCAATTGTCAAGAGAAATAGAAAAAAAAATAAACAAATTCTGTCAAGTAATGGTTACCCTGGCAACATATTACGGACAGTTATGATGTATAAATTACCCAGCCTTCAATTTTTTGTTACATAGACAAAAGTGCCCCATATACCTCAAAACTACCCTTGTTATGGCTGGTTTCGACTAATACAATACCATATAATATAACTGTTTAATTCATTATTATTAATTATTATTAATTATTAAATAATTATATAAATAATTGCTGTTACCCATTAACGACATGATGGTATCTTGTGGTTTTCGCCTCTGCTGCTCTACAAACTATTTCTGAGATCTTTCTCCAAGGCTTTCTCTCTTGTGCTGTCAATTTTATCTGTTCAAAATCTTCCTCTTTCCTTAAAGGTGATATTGAAAAGTCTCTTTTTATTAATTTTGCTCTGGTAATATACTTGTTTAATGTTGTTCCAATCGTTTCCCGAGGTTTGCCTCTAAACCTTTATTCGGATCTTTCGGAGTAGAATTGCATCGCTTTTACCTCTTCGCTCTCTCAGTTGTTGCCTGTGAAAAGCATCAAGTCCTTTGGCTTCTTTTTGTATCGTACCCTAAGTTGAACTGTTGTACATTAAGATTGGTTTTATAAGTGTCCTGAAATGTTTGAGACAGAGTTGTTCTTGGTCTTTTCTGATCCAGATGTGATTTAATTTGCTCATGGATGGTACGGTAATTGTTTCCTTTTTGAATATCCTCTGTATCTCCAATATCTCCTAGCAAGTAACCAACCCTTTCAACTCTCCTCCAACGCTCTGTGTTTCTGTCTCCTCGCAAAAAATGTTTTGCCGTTTACTTTTAAATTATATTTGATTTGAATCTCTCCAATCTGATCTGTGATAGTGTTCTTCTCTCTTTCACTTGATGTTAGGAAATTAGCATCGTCAGCATATATAGCTCCCTGGGGAAAAAAGGTGGTACGCCTATTACCACTTTCTTCTTCACCATTATAACCACTCGTATCATGTCTAAAGTTCCTTACTTTTGGAAGTGATTCTTCAAAATAAATGCTAAACAGTGCGCCGATGAGTGCATCACCTTGTGATGAACCCATATTCCAAATGTAGGGTTCTGTTTCAGCCTTTATTATTCTTATGTTCAGAATCAGATTGCTTAAAAATAACTGAATCATTCTTGGTTTATCTTCATCGATAAAATTGCAATTACAATACCAATAAGCTGTTGACATCGGACTGTGTCAAAAGCGCTGCTTATGTCTATGCCAGTGATGTAAACTTTAATTTGTGAGATTGTCGTTTCACAATAATCCATTTGAAGGCCCGTACTATACCTGATGTACTGCGATCAAATCGATATGCTGCTTGAGAATCTACTAAAAACTGTTCTACCATACACTGAATGAGATCTTGGACTATAGTTGACAAGATCGGTCTCAGTATTGGGACTAAAGCTACTGGTCACGGGTTCGTGACAAGATCATACTTAACCATTTCGTCTAACATAGTATCAATTTGGAAGGGGGGGGGTGAGGCTCTGATTTTATTTACCTTGTCAATGCCGGCCGCTACTTCTTTAATTGGTGTTTCTTTATTCAATTTTCTAGGCTGCCGATCATGTGGTTTTATACTTTTGCCATCTTCGTCATAAAAAGTGCTCCTCGAAATGTTATGTGACTACTTTGTAGATCTGACGGCTTTGTTATCCTTTTTATTCCCATCTGCTTAATTTCACGCAGGATCTTACTACGTTCTTTTTTCATCGCTTTGTATTCTCTGACGTCATTACAGCGAGGCAGATTTAGTCAAAGTTGTGGCATAGCTAATTTGTTCACAGGCAACGGGAGGCAAATAGCATTTTTGGGTTTCATTTCAAATCAAAACACATCTTTGCTGAACGTATCTCTAGAGATCTTCAGTACAAGTAAATTACTATCTGTTAGATATATAAAAAATTAATTTATTAAAGCCCATGAATTTCATTTCAAAATACAACTTTTACAATGGTTTTCATCTAAAAGGGTAAATGTCCTGTTTATGATTATAAATGTAGATTATGCTAAAATTAGATCTACTACGATATTACCTTCTTAAAAAAATAATTTTTGATATCTCTTATTCTCTACCATTTCTGACAATAAATTAACGTTGTAGATATCGACCACCTTAAGTTTCTACGCTTGATACTTCTTTGATTAGTGCATGATTTTATTCCAACTTTTTATAAACAGTAGATCAAGTCTCAAGACTACATATTTCCAAAACAAAGCTTAAACAAAAACACTACAACCTTGCAGCACTTTTAGTTCATACTGTTACCATAAAGGCACCAATTCAGTCCAGTATATTATACACTTCCACCCTTAGCCAAAAAGATCATAGTCAGCTTTAAACAAGTGCTTGATGGTTGTTGAATTTGGACCACAGGTGGGGTGTTGCTGTGTGGAGGAGCTTTTTCTGCTATCTCTGTTTTGGTGAATGTAACATTATTCTATGTATCAATAGTAGTTGTTGATGCATTAAAACTCAACTCTGAGTGTAATGTGTGTCTCGGTGTGGATGGTGAATCTTCATATAATAGTTTAGCACAAAACGCTCTCTCTACTGATAATTCTCTTTCAGAGTTTGATTGAAATGCTATCATTATAATTTGTCCCCAACTCTCACTTGGTATGGCAATGGCCTAGTTCCTTTCTCTACTAAACCTGGGCCCCACTTCCCTCCTTCTTTGTAGTTCCTTGCGAACTCTGCATTAATCAAAGTGAAGGATTGGAACTTATGGTTGGTGGAATTCTTGAGAGTTAAACTCTCTTGCTCTAAATCGATCTGCTACTGTTGATTTGGGATGATTAAACTTAATTTTGTCAATAACTTTTAATTCATCAAAAGGTTGGCTGGAAACATTGTGGCAGTCATTTCTAGTGTTGTCAGGTACGTTAAAAAATGATGCAATCTTGTCCCTAGAGATTCTGATGGCAAAGAACTGCACATCTTCTCCATCACATTCTTGAACAATTGTGCAGCCCCTGTGGTGCTGACATTGGTAGACAGATGGTATGCTGCAATTGTTACATGGCATACTCCATTATTCTTCATAAATGTACTAAACTCAACAACCATGAAACCTGGGCCATTCTTACTGGCACGTGTATTTAACAATTCATGGGTGGCAAATACCATTCAAACAGACGTGATAGTTGATTTGGCACCAAATTATTTGAACTCTGTGGATGAACTTCAATACACTTCGCAAAGGAGTCAATGATAATAAGAAAGACGTTTCCAAAGAATGGTCCAGCAAAATCTATATCTGTACTTCCCCAGGCTTTGCTGCCATATTCTGGCGCTGCTTTTGATATGATTCACATTTCACTTTTTCATCCCTTCATCCATTTTTTGATGCCAAACATACCTTCGAGTGGAAGCCTTCGTACGACAGATGCCAGGATGAATTTAATGCAATTCTTTCAAAGTATTCTTGGGCTTGTGGAATAACAACTCTGATACCTCATAAGACACGCCCATCTTCCACAACTAACTGATCTTGATGGATCTTGTATGGCTTGAGTTCCTCCTAGACTGGTATATACTATGGCCCGCCTTATCAGACAAAGTCATACTGTTGCCATAACCAGATGTCTTCGCATGTGCAACTCTACATCTAATAATGTGATGAACTGCATAATTTGGTCATCAATATATTAAAACTGGCCTTTGATGACTCCTCTGGTCCCAATGGCAACTAACTCATCCAATCTACAATGGCATTTGATACTTTGATTCAATATTTAAATTTATAACTCTAGCGTGTTAACAGCAATGCCTATCTTTATTTTTGCAGCAACAAGAGCTGGCACTGCCTTGTTGGGTCTGGTCAATCCAACCAGCAGTTTTTGGCCTGTGAAAATGACAAATTTTCACCTGTTCAGATGATGAAATTTTTAAAGGCCAAACACTATGGCCGCCTCTTTCTTTCCAATATGGCCGTACTTGCATTCTGTTGATGATTGTGTGGGGGATACATATGCAACTGGTCTTTTACGTCCATCTAATGATGCATCACATGACAAAATTAATGGTTTCCTGGCAGTTGTAACGTATCAAAAAGCTGGAAAAATACAAGAGTTCCTTGGCTTCTTTCAAGCTTTTTTTGTACTTCACCCCAATTTCACGTGAAACCTTCATGCAACAACTGATGAATGGGTTCAAAAAGCTATGCAAGACTTGGGAGATGCCCATGATAGTACATAACATGGCAAAGATTGACTTCTCTTCAGTTACACTGGTAGGCGCCAGCAATTTTGTGATTGGTTCCAGTTTGGACTTTACTAGTGTGGCACCTTAGCTGTTAATTAGAAAGCCAAGACACCCAGTACATTTTCCTTCTGAAGTCATGATCCAAAAATTTTGAATAGTTTATATGCCTGACTGTGATCTAATTTACCAAATAACTTTTCACCATTCAGGGTAACTAACTGGTCACTGATTTTGGGTATTGGGTGGTTATCCAAGTCTGTATCATAGTTAACTGTCAACCTATAATAATCATCATACATTCTGATGGTGTCATCATTCTTGGCAAAGGAAACTATTGGTGCTGTTCACTTGAAACAGGTTACTGGCTGGTACACGCCACATTCAACAAGTCGATCTAGTTGCTTTTCGACTTTGTCCTTTATAGCATTGGAAACAATATGAGCTTAGAAGAATTTTGCTTTTGTTCACTGTCCACTGGTGTATGAATGAGTGTGTGCTTTAATAGCCTAGCCCTAATCAAAACACCTCTTGGAAATTTGTCAACAGCTCCTCAAATTCACTATCTATTCCTGCTTTGCATACTTCCTGCTTGTTACACAATGCTGCCCAGGTTAGGTCAACCTCACAAAGCCAATTATGCCTGATAACTAGATGGTGGTAGGTGTAATACACACCTCTTTTCCCAGTGTAGATTGCAGCAGGTCTTTGATGATTTGTGATACACACACAATGGTGCCTATTTCCATTTTGACTTAATGGATATTGATTTCCATGTCCACTACAATTGGTGCTTCTCTTGAAAACTCCAATTTGTAGACGTGGTAGAAAGAGCAATCATCTTCCTGTTGTTTTCCTTGAGAGGAGAATCACCTGTGATTTGATTTACATTTCAGCCATCTTTACACTGTACAATCTTGGCTTTTTTGCACTACTTCTTTACGGTGTGCACTTTATTTCAACAAAAGACCTCCCTTTATCCTTGAATTGACATAAAGCTGAGTGAATGATGATTGAATGAATTTCAAGATCAAGATATACACCTTACTTAAATGTTTCTGTTGTATTTCTCTGTGCACAAAACCACAAACAAAACAGTCATGCAACATATATGATAAAGCTGTCTCAGAATTAGAATGTTCAAAAAGTCAATGCAATTCTGACAAGCAGCATGCAGTTGACTCACAAGAAGATTTCTTTAATTTAAGGTTTCTTTAATTTAAATTACATTTTTCAGCTACTGAGTTTGTTTAGGGTTTTTGTGCATTGTCATGGGTATCACAAGTTTAATGTAACTCTTATCCCCTGGTTTTTGAGGTTGAGCAAGTCCTCTAAAGATATTATGACATGCTGC
>RDPX01000305.1:95363-108353 GCA_003991215.1 Morbakka virulenta
TTTGTGTTCATCTCTACAACCTTGAACATTTAGAATTCCAACATTTAAGTTCTTAATCAAAACAGTTGACTTTGACATTTTCTCTTGACGAGGCAAGAGCCTGCTGGCGTCACCCGAGCAGTCCGATATAATGGAAGAGTTGGTTTCAATTTCAAATGAAGCCTTGAAGCTGGCTCAACAAAGACCGAGGCAGGTTGAGAGATCGTCAGAGGGAGAAGTGCCAAGTCACATCAGTGACTTCACAGCACAGAAGAGAGAGAGGTGGGGGAGACAGAGACAGAGACACAGAGAGAGACAGAGAGAGACAGAGAGAGACAGAAAGACCGATTGCAGCATAAAGAAGAGAAAGACCAGATCTTCAGCCCAAGGCTTCAAAGTGAGGCAAAGCCCCAAACCTTAGAACAATAACCCGAGAAATCCTTTAAACTGCTGTAGAAAGTCTTCTCTTAAAAATGTTGAATCCAGTATCTAGCAGTGACACCATTCCATGGATCGTGGACAAAGATCGCGTGAAAACCCAGTTTATGAATTTAATCCTGGTTTTAAAATTTCAAGGAGATATTAAAATCGGGTTTGCCTTATTATGGCACAGAAGAAGGGGAATTCAGAACTGCAACTGATGCAAAATTATTCAGTCGCTTTTTTAGAATGGGCGCGGCATCATGGGGAACATGAAAGTGAGGATAAGAAACCGTCAATTCTTGAATAAGTAAACAAGTTTGGTTTTACACTGAATGCTTCAAGGAATTCTGGAAAGATGGAGAGCAAAAACTTGGAAACGAACAATAATAAGAAACAAAGCTTGTTGTACTGCTGTTAACTGTAGCATAAACAATGTTGACGATCCAGTGCTCAGCTTTAGTTGCTTTCCAGCCAAACTGCAGCGGTGAGCTTGTGGCACCAAAATTTCCAAGATAATTTCGTGTCTCCTTTTAGTTAAGTTATCAGTACAGCAGTTATTATAAATGTTGACCAAAAATAACGCTCTTAGATCGTTCTTAAAAGGAAAAAAAGAAGTTCGTGAAAAATAGCCAAAATCAAAGAATTTAATCCATTAGATTTCCTCTTAGGAAGTTTTTGTAATTCTATTTGACATGTCATCGGTGAAATCAAATTATCTGAAAAAATGATTTAACTTTTCCTTCGCCTACATGACTACTATGCGAGTTCTTTTCTTTTTGAAATCCCTTATTTACAACTTGAAAATAGCTCTGTGCATTTATCTCTTAGTTTTTAAATGCAATCGTGAACCATCATCAATCGCTTCCTCCACCAAATTCGGAATACGAAACCGAATTTCAAAACTTTCTGCACCCTACTCCTCTCTGTTGCGTGTTAGTTGGTTTAGGCTTGATAAAAATGGATAGAAGAGTTTTGTCCAATCTCTGATACGTCTTTTTGAGTACACTTGGTCTTTCGTTTAGTGTACTCAAAAAGACGTAGCTTTCTTTGTCCGACGACATTCGAGATGGGTTTAAGGTCTGTTGTCTGGAGAAGGCTTGAAATCTGGAATTTGTCAAGAAGCTTTTTTCCGGTCATGAATCGCATAATATGAGTTTTACTTCTTCAATGACTTTATTATTGATTGTGATGTGCATAGGTACGTTATCTATGGCTGTCTTTATGCATTTTGTCTTGTTGACGTTTATTTGCAACCCAACATCCTTTGCGTGTGATGACAGGGGATCGACATACGTTTGTAGTTGACTTGCTGATTCGTTGACGGCAATTATGTCGTCTGAATAAACAAGGTTGTCAATAAATTCTACGCCGATTTAGTATCCAGAGCCGGTGCGGTTTTTGGTTTCGAGGAGAATAATTGCTACAAGTAGACTTTCAAGAATGGCTGCAATAATATCGCCTTGTTTTATACCCCTCAAGATTTTGATAGCCCGTGGTAGACCGATATCAGTTTATAAAGTTGGAATTTTTGAGAACTTTTGTAGAAGGCTTGTAAGAGAGCAATATACCTATTGTTGATCGGTGTTTTATCTAGTACTTGTCACACTCTTCGTGGATTCACGCTTTCAAAGGATTTTATGAATTTGATGAAAGCAAAGTATGCCGGTTTGTTGAATTCGATAGACTTTTCGATGATTTGCTGTGGAGATAGAATCTGTTCTATTGTTTCTCTACCTTTTTGATAAGTGAATTGAGAAATAGGATTCGAGGAGCAAATGTCGTCTTTGATGTGGTTGGAGATGATGATCATAAAGAGTCTGTAGATATAGCTGTGTTGACTAATTGTTCAATATTTTTCGCATCATTAGGGGTCGTCTTTTTTGAAGAAAACTACGATAGTTGAGTTGAGAGATTCTTTGGGCGCTGGGTTTGATGTCAAGATGAGATTGAAGAGATGCTTTAAGGATGACTTAACTGCACCTCCTTATGCTTTAATGAGTTTAGTCGGGATGTTATCAGGGCCTGTTGCTTTTATTGTTGGTTTTCATTGACTTTATGGCATGATCAATCTCGTCAGTAGTTAGTGATGGAATTTCAGGTTCATTGCTGTTATCAGGATGGAAGGTTTTGAGCTTAGATCATCATAATGCTCTTCATAAAATGAATCCTACGTTTCGATAATTTCAGCTTTTTCGGTCGCTAGGGAAGCGTTGGGTTTTTCAAAGCCCAGCCAAGAGATTTTGGTTTCTGTTACCTTTAATCGAAGCGAAAAACTGTTTGTCAGGAGAAATACAGTTGATTCGATCATGTTCATCATCGTAGTATTTCGGCTTGTCTCTTTTGACGAGCTTCTTCGTTTCAGCTTTAGCAAGTCTATATTGTGTTGAGTCTGAGCCGTGTTGTTTTCTTATCGCGCACTTTCCCTCAATTGCGACTGTCGTGGATGTTGACATACACTTTGCAGTTTTTTGGCGAGATGTTGGCAATGATTCGTGCACCTGATATCTAGTGTCTTGACGGGTAATAAAGAAGTCGATTTGATTTTTATACTGCTATTTGGGGGATGACCAGGTCCAGGGAGGCTTAGCTGGCTTCTGAAATATAGTGTTTGTGACGGTTAAACTGTTACTCGCGCAGAAATTTGCAAGTGAGATGCCCCTTGTGTTGTAATCTCCTAGATTGTCCCTGCCAACGGAGCTCAAATGTAAAGAGTGGAGGCCTCCAATCTTTTTTCCATCCCTATAGTTAACCTTGTAACTCAGCTTTGATTTCAGACAGCATTACAACGTTGTCTGCATACCTTAAACTCTATGGTGATTCCTGTCTCACCCACTCAGTAAGCACATCTATTACAATATAAAAAGGGAAAAAATTAAGTGCCCAACCCTGAAGCAAAACTACCTCTATCTTGAACTCATCTGTCATTCGAACTCCGCTTCTTACCTTTGTTGTCACATCTTTGTACGTATCTTGTATTAATCTTATATATTTTTCTAACAGTCCTTCCTTTTCCATGTTTCTCCAGATTTCTTGTCTTTGTACTCTGTTATTTGCTTTTCCATGTCTATGAAAACCATATGCAATATTTTTCGGTTTTTTCTGTACTTTTTTATAATTTCTCTCAAAGAGAATTTCCTATCAGTTGTTCCCACATCCTTCAAAATCCTAATTGTTGCTTCCAATATTTAGCTCTTGTCTCAGCCTTCCATCTAGAATTCTCTCCAGCAACCTGAGTGTATGTGATGTCAATTTAATTTTTCTAGGGTATATTAACAAATAAAATGAAGAAGCAACTTGAGTGAACAGAAATGTGGTTCATTCGAAGAATGCTGAAAATACCATGGACGGAAAGGAAGACGAATGAAGAGGCTCTAGTAATGGCAGAAACTACAAGCTAATTGCTAAAAAAGATAAGGAGACGTCAGACAAAATTTATGGGACATGTAATGAGAAGAAATTGCCTGGAGAACTTGGTAACAACAGAAAAAAGAGAAGGCAAAAGAGCTCGTGGAAGACAAAGGCAGAAAATGATGGATGACACTTCAAAGTGGCTGGGAACAGAGAGCAACACGCAGACAATAAGGACATTGTATAAAAGAGTAGAGTGGGGGACCCTGATTGCCGACGCAGGGGTGGATGGCACATCATAAAGATGAGGCTGATGATATCTTCACAGTTTTACACATCGCCTTTTACACGAAAATAAGGAAGCGAGTAATTAACGCGACTTTTGAAAATTCGCGTTAATTAAAACCCCGTTAATTTATTCATCGCATAAATTTTTCCTCCGTCAATCAATATCTGGCGCTAAAATGTCTCCCGTTGATTTCATTCAACCTTAATTCTTAAAAATAATTTTTAAACGCCTTCAAGACACTTCGTGGATATATAATTTTGATCAAGAGAAATACAAAAAGAATAAATATTTTGAAATTTTTAAGCTTTTCAATCTTCTCCTCATAGTAACAAATCACATAATGTTACAATAAGTTTCTATGCTTTATCTTCATTGACAGTGTCCATCTGAAAAGCAATGTTATCAACACCGCAATCACTGTCATCTCCATCATCTCCATTTTCTCCATCAATTTCTACCCCAAGTTCATGTAAAATCTCTTTTGAATTGTCAATATATTCACCAATCATAGGATACTCTACTTCTTTTACTTTTGCCATTAAAATAGATAATTTATCAAGACAGTCCCATGTAACGGAAACTTTGATCGGGATCTCTGAACCACCTTGTAATAAAGGAGATCCCATGGGCTTCTTTTTATGAACCTCCACATCATATTTTGTCCCTTTTTGAATCGAATACCTAATGAAACGAGAGAGAGCTCTCTTGGCACGTGCCCGACAACAATCAGACCCTTCTTTCCCCTCATCGAAACCTTTCCAACACCCGCAAATTTATCATGGATGTTGTTGTGCTCTCTCTTCAATACTATTTTCTCTTGAAAGTAAGGTTTCCAACCAACAGAATCAGAAAAAATATCCTCTCAATCCTGTGTAGAATTCAAATTTGTTCGCCATTCTTTATTGACTGTTATTATACCAAATGATTTGCGATCGAATTCAGAACCATTCAAGTCATTTCACTGTGTAATAGAACCTCGCGGCTGCTCTGTTTGGGAACATTCGAATCACGAAATATTCGTTTCCAATTTTGAAACATTCGAATATTGTATACACAAAATATTCGATTGCAATATTTTTTGCTTACAATTATTACACAGTGAAACATCAATCAAGAAACATAAAAAATGTCGCTGCTGAAGTATTTTTAAAAATCTCAAATAAACTCCAATATGAGGCCTTCTAATGTGTGCAAGTCTATGAAGAATAACTTGTCAGACAACATTTCTGCAAGCGAGCTTGAAAAAGTACACGAAAGTTTTAAAGCTGTTCAATGATGGAAACAAAAACGAACAGTTTATTCAGAAAAAGGCAAACAAGAAATCGCTAAATATGCAGCAGTTTCTAGAGCTACAGCTGCTATAAGAAAATTCCGTCAGAACTTCCCACATTTAACCAAAAGTAGTGTATGTCTATGGGTAAAAAGCTACAAGTCTCTGCAAGAACAGAAAAATGTAGATCCATCAAACGTTGTACCTAAAATTGTAAAACCTACAAGTCGACCATTACTGTTAGATAAAGAATTTGATAACAAATTATGCTTGATGCTAACAAGTCTACGCTTAGCCGGTGCTGGTATCAATATTCACGTCGTTCGTGGTGTGCTGAATGGGTTGATTCAAGCAAACCCAGACAAATTTGGAAAGTACGTTGAATTTAAGGCAACAAGATCATGGACACGATCATTGTATCAGCGGATGAAATTTTCACGCCGTGTAGTCCACCACATCAAGAGCAGTAATTACTAGCTCACTTTGAGTTGAAGTGAGATCGTAATTTCATTTTGACATTGTCAACAAAAAAAACAACAACATATTTCTCGTGCTGGGGCAACAGATAAAAGAGCCATAACTGTTACACTCTGCGAGTCCTCAGATGGTCACATTCTACCTTTCTAGCTGATTTATACCGGGAAAACACTAAGATCCTTACCAAACGTCAAATTTCCTCCTGCTTTTTGTCTTGCTTATAACGAGAAACATTGGAGTAGTGAAGCCGAAACCATGCGTTTGACAGAAAATGTTTTGATCCCATACAAAACCAAAATCAAAGAAGAAAAATCTTTACCACAGTCACAAAAAAGCCTTTTACTGTGGGATTCTTTCAAGGCACAATCGACCTGAAAAATAATGGATGCTCTTTCAAGCTGCAACATAGAATCTGTTATGGTCCCCCAAAACACGACTCACTTGTTGCAACCTTTGGATTTGACAACAAACCCATCCTTCAAAAAATTCGAAAAACGAGCATTTAGTGAGTATTTCACTACTTGTATCACGGGAGCGCTTCGAATCGACCCAGAACGAGATGTCACATCCATAGAGGTAGATCTTTGCTTGTCAACTTTGAAACCTTGGTTCATCAAGGTGATGACCGAATTGTACCTTTATTTTCAATCTCAAACAGGAAAGGAGATAATCAAAGCTGGATGAAAAGGAGCAGGCATCAAGGATAACTTGTCAACTGCAGGTAAAAACAGTAAAAACACTCAAGGAGAACCCACTTCAGAAATGTTTTTGAGCATTTTAGATGGAAAGATAGAATAGATGCGATGACATTTCATTATTTCCTTTTTCTGTCCTTGGTTTGAACCTGTTAAAAAGGTATTCGCGTTAATTGAATACCATCTGAAAATTTGAAATTCGTTGATTCGCGTTAATTACCACACTTTGAAATCCAAGTTCGAAATCCGCGTTAATTTTTGATCGCATTAATTATGGGCCTGTTAATTACTTGCTTCCTTATTTTTGTGTAATAAGGTATTGGGACCACTTGTTAGCGTCACGAAGGGCATCCGGACAAGAAATTCCTCACAGCCAAATAAAAAAAGTTCCTCCAAAGGGCACCGTCGGAGCCCACATTGGTGGGGAAAAATGACGTTAAAAACCAAAAAAAAGAGATATTGGGGCCAAAGTAGTTTCTCTCCATTTGTCTAGTATTGTCTCATGAATCACTATTTATTTTATCAGTCTCATTAACAAATCCACCCCAAATTCTCCAAGAGCTTTTAATGCCCCAATGGGTATGTCATCAGGCCCTGCAGCTCTGCCATTTTTCATTTTCTTTAAACCATCCTCCAATTTCTTTCTCGGTATTTCCATAACTACACCCGACTTTGGTTATCCATCATTTTTTACAAATTTTCTATTTTCTTCATAAAGTAGCATTTAAAAATACATTTCCCAGTTTTTTTACAATGTATCCTTTTTTTCCATAGACTTGTTTTATATGACTTTTATCTTTGCTATTCCTATCTCTATATTTTGATCATCTAAATATTTTATTCTGGGTTTCCCTTCGTTCTAGTTCTTCATATTGTTGATCGTATAAATTACTCTTTTTAATTTCTGCAATTTTCTTTGCTACTTTACACTTTTCTTTGTATTTCACCCTGTCATTTTCTGACCTTGTTCTTTCCCATTCCATTCTAGATACTTTCTTCAGTCTCGTTGTCGCTTGCCTTTCCCCATTAAACCACCATGTTTCTTTATTTACCCAAAATCTACCACTACCTTCTCCCATTACCTCTTTTGCAGTTCCTAAAATGCATCAGTTCTTCTTCTTCTTCTTTCGTATGACTTCTCTACCATTTCATCATCTGCAGCCATTGCACCAGTTATATTGTGCCATCATGTATTTAGATTCTGAATTTTATTTTCTAGTTTAGATAGCACTCTAGCTTTGTATAACGTTCTGAGTCCTGGGTCTTTTGACTTTATTCATTTTTATTTTCTTTGGCATCATCTGCTTTCTTTTCATGATTCGTTATGGAGATGTCCATAACGAGGACCCAATGTTTAGCAGCCACATGATCTTCAAGTATAATAACTTTACAAATGATAACTTCAAATAAGTCCCTTCTACGGTAAAGAAAAAGCCAATTTGAATTGTATGGTTTCCACTTTTGTACATGATTAAGAGTTCGCGTCTGTTATTAAATATCGCGATTCCAATTGATAAATCATTGAAAACTGGACAAGCAATAGGTATTTGTCCTTCAGACTTTCCATCATTATTATAACTTTCTACGTAAATTTGATTCAATGTTTCATTACCTCTACCAAGGTATCCATTAAAGTCTCCACCAACAATCCATCTCTCATTCTAATCCACGTCTTCCATTTCCCCTCAAAGGCAAGCGTAAAATTTCATCTTTCTCGTCTTCTGTGTATCCCAGCTGTCGAACGTAAACACTAAAGATATTGATCTTAAATTCATTCAATGAAAACTTAATCCAAACAATTTTATGTTTTTTACGATGCATCCCAGTAACAGTATTTTTATATTCTTTTGACAAAATTACACCTATTTGTTTTCTCTTTTCTCTATTGGCACTTGAATAAATCAGTTTGTACCTGTCTACTGCATGTTTTGCTTTATTGCCACTCCATCTTGTTTCCTCACTACGTGGTACATCGACTGTACTTATTTCCAAAAGATTTGCCAACTCTCTCCCTCTGACAGTCATGTGATAGCATTCAAAGTAAGTCAAATTCGATAATCTGACAAAATTTAAGAAATTGCACAAATTTGGCAAACCCAACAGAAACTACTTCAATTTCTGAATCTTTAGCAATCATATCATATTTGCTTTTCAAATTCTTACGCCATGAGTAGTACACATTTCATATGACATGAGCCTGGATCTCGCTTAATCGGTATGCCTTGGATTTCTAAGAGTATGTGGGGTATAGAGTAGAGGCATTACAGCTAGAGTCTGTGATAAGATATGCCAAGATAAGAGCTTTCAGAAGCAAGAGGCAAGCTGATATCACAATAATATATCATAATGTAAAAATACAGACTGGTTGTAACTTGTTATAGTATGTTTAATTTTGTATTGAAACTAAAACATCAACTTAAAACTGTATTACAATGTATTGAACACTTTTAATATATTAATAATTTTAAATGATACCTATTGTTTTCGGTTACATGTTGCAGAATTAGTATTTTAGTGATGTTTTGTGGTATGCTTTGTAACAAAAAGTCATTGCGTATTCAGGTTATTTTTATCAAAAGATGTGAAAAGAAACATTTGAAATATATTTAGTATGTCTTGTTATTCATAAATAATAATTTAGGATTAATTCCAAGGCAATTAATCACGATTTAATATGTAGTATGCAATATCGCGCTACTTTTAAAATGGCGATTCACAGGTCAACAGATAGAAAAGCATGATCAATAAAAAGTTAAACCGCAGGCCACTTTGTTCGCGGTGAAGCAGCTTAGACCCAGATCAGGGTGACTTAAGGCGCTACACTATTTTGACATTGAGAATAGTGGTAAGTACTTTCAAAATGATTGTCACTTGAATGCATTTATTTCATGGGTGTCTTTTATTCCTTACTTTGCACTAAGTATACCGTCTATAGTGTTTCTTATATATTATATTATATTATATTATATTATATTATATTATATTATATTATATTATATTATATTATATTATATTATATTATATTATATTATATTACATTACATTATATTATATTATATTATATTATATTATATATATATATATATATATATATATATCTTCCTTTCCTTCTTTTGTGATATTCAACAAATTTTCTGTTTCTCGAACTCTTCCATATGGAAGTGGGAAGCCTGTAGCTCTTAAAGTTTGGTAGAAACGCTTTTTCTTTAGCTCCTACGAGTCTCCCTGCCTGATAACTTCCTGCTGTAGTTAGGATCTTTTTGGCCCTGTTTCCGAATTGAATGGACAAGAAATCTAAGCTGACTCTGATCTATGGTCTGGAGAAATTTTCTTCTTCTCCCCCACATGACCTGTAGCTTCCTCGTTGGCTACCCGGACAACATAGAAATCCGCTGCATTCAATGGTAAAACCACATTTTTGCGGTTTTTCTTCCTGGATTCCACAAAGAGAATCCATGACTCGTATCCACAGAGGAATGTGACCAGACAAAGATATTAAACTCAAGCAAAAGAATCCTTTTACAATCAACCACCTTTTTATTGATCATTTTTCTTTACCTCCTTCATCCTTCAGATTCATAATAATTTTCTCTTTTTTGAATATTCTACAAAATAGAATTTTCAAACCTACACATCAGTCGTAAATGAGTAATAATAAAAGCATACCTGGGTGTTGGTATTACAATAAGGAGGCAGCTTGGAAACAGACGGTTGCAAATTAATCTAGCAATACCTATGAAGTAAATTATTTATTTGTAACCACTGAAAAATCAAGCAATATTACTCAACCATACAAAACCCAATCAAACGTGCGCTGCGCCAATGCCATAAAACTATGATGTAACCAAGACAGGAGATTGAAAAATACAATGAAGAAAGAAAATAATGAAAACACTATAAAAGAATGACAAATGTACCGGAAGTGTTCAAAAAAAGATTTTATTTAAAATAATCGTAGCCAAAGAAAAGAAAACCGCAATTTTTTTGTATGAAATGTCAAGATTAAAAGATTAGAATAGGATAAGAAAACACAAAACAAAGGGGAACTAATAGTTCAAAGAATTCATAATTCCTTCGAATAAAATCCGCAAATAATAAACCACGTGCATCTTTGTTACGGGAAGGGGTGGTTTCCAAATATTTTTTCTATTCGTTTGAAGCAATTCTTTGTAAAAGGGATAATCCGTTAAACAATCATGTTTTACATTCTTCAAGGACGAAAGCGCAGAAACTCATTTGGTCTGACAATGGCCGTTTCGCGTCATCATGGATCATCAGTATTCAATGACGTCACGAGTACCAAAGGAAAATTACGAACTATTATTTGATTACGTTTTATAAGATTATAGTACTTTCTAGAATAGTTCTTCTTAATAGAAATAAGCCTTAAATACGCTTGCAAGATGTTGTTCGTTCGTTCGTTTTCGTGTCTCGGCTTCAGCGTTTCTGCTCAGTAACGGGCACATGATATTGCCGATGGTGTGGGCTCCTCTTAAGTCAGCAAAGTTGCAATTTAAGATGTTGTAAAACTGACTTTGAGCCTTGGAAATACTGAAGGATATTTTATGATCAAAGTAAATAGTTTGCGGTGTGTTTTCTAGATATGGCGCGGAGCTGTAAATGTTCAGCAAATGTTTAAATAGCACGGTATTGCCAACACAGAGTTTAAGATACCTTCATATTAGGAATAAAAGATTATTGAAGGTGTGTGTGCAAAAGAAATACTGAAATGACCAGACTGGAGTATTTATTTCAATGAATGATTATAGGTTAATGGTTCATTAAATGTGGCTGGATAATCCATTTTTTGATTGCATGTAAACCTTGGATTTTGAGTCCCCCCCCCCTTCACCAATTAAAGGTTGTTAGATATGCCCCTGTAAATCTGCAATTAGGTTTAGTGTTCCAGATGTAATGAAAACAAAAGGTCAGAACAGAAATGTTCTATTTAGGGTATAGTTCTGTTGAAGCTCTTTAAAGACAATTAGTGATAGGTCAAATTGAAATAGAAAGAGACAAATCAAATCAAAACTTTTTCAAAAATCAATAAAAGCCTCTTATCAGTAATTAAGTGTAAGCAAAACAGAAAACCAACCATAAAGTACCACTTTTACGACGGTTTATAAAATATTTATAAGCAACAAAATTAAAGACTTCTTTGCAGTTGACAGTAGGAAGAAATCTCCTTTTATGCTGGAAACGTGGACAGCTGCCCAAATCTCAAATCTCATTTGAAAATGCTATTATCATGAAAGAATCATTACTTAAATGCTGCAAAGCCTATGGCTCCCTAAATTTTGCGATGAAAGAGGAACAAAAGGGAAATAAAAGAAAAATAGCTACAAATTGGTGTGTTCAGGATAAGCCAAAGATAGCAAAAGCAATATCTATAAAACAATGATAGAAAATAAAGAAGTTTCACAATGTCAGATTTACAAACTGACAGAGACATGCACACACTCCTTCTTCTTGAAAACTTTATAACTGTTGAACTTATTTTCAGTTGAAAATGTTCATCTCTCATGATGAAGACTGATTTGTGTGTTGTACAGCCCAAGGGACCCAGACCCTGACGTATTCGGACCCAGAGCCTGACGTATTCGGACCCAGACCTTGACGTATTCGGTGCTACCGAAGGCATCAGGGTCACTGTTCAAAGTTACAGAAGATTCTCTCACAATAAAAGCCTCAATTTGAAATCGAAATCCCCTTGGGTTCATTTTTTAAGTGAGTCATCACACATCAAGGCTAAAAACTACTCGAGGATGAGGGTTGATGAGATGGATAGACTGACAGGTGGATGATGATAAGTATCGTGAAAGGGAGTAAAGATATAAATGAATGAATAAAATTTGATGACTTACATGCTTATATTTTTTAGGTCGCTGACCAGATTCTGCTGAATTTTTTATGTGTTGTACAGTATGAATTTTTCTTGAATAAAGGACCAACGTAAACCCTCTTTGTCTTCTTTGGTGGCTACTTTGACAATCATTTTTGAAAATGACATTATATATATTTAGCTCAAGGCTGCAGAGTACAGTGACAACTAAAGTTGGGTTGCTTTGAGTTACGTAGTAAAACCAACGTTTTAATTGTAAGTTTGGTTCTTTAAGAACAGGCTCACATGACCCCTTCCCACCCATTTCTGGCCATGGCAGCTACCCTCATTGTCTTATCGAAAAATCCTCATAGCACATATTCAGTACAGGGTTGCAGTGTACCTTGAAACCAAATTTTAGTTTTTACATTGTTTGGTTGAATTCAATTTTTAAAAGTTATGTCTCCACTGTCAATAACAGGCGGGCACGATTCCTTTTCTTGTCATTATTGCTGTCCCAGCGATTAAATGAAAAAATGACAGGGCTATTGTTCACCTGACACCGGAATTTGAGATTTCTGCGTTGCCTGATTAAATTCATTGTTTTAAATAAAAGTTTGAGAAGCCCAAATGACCCCCTCCCCACCCAAGCAGCCTTCCTGACAGTCATATAAAAAAGATAACTTAT
>RDPX01000305.1:114809-125545 GCA_003991215.1 Morbakka virulenta
TAGGTGGAAAATCTGGTTTTTCAGAATTGCCCCTTTGACCCCTACGCCATCAAGATAATTCATGTAGGAAGTGACATTAAAATGTTTAAAATTACTTACAGTAAATGTTTCATGGGAAAGAAGGCAAACATAGTGAATAAACATATTGGAAGATGAACTGATGGTAAGTTATAGTTCCAAGAATGGTACTTGAGGAACTTTGTCCGAATTCCTTGGAGATAAGATGGTCATCAGCTAGACCTTTGAGGAGGATACAGTAAGAACTAACGCGCTTTTTTTTCTCTTATTTTTACTTCTTTCATTCTAACTAGAAATATAAACGAGTTCAGTGCAAACAGTTACTTTTTACTAGACTATTTGGTATTTTTGATATCTTTTTATTTATTGGTTTCTACTCTCTCCCAATTTTATCTCCAAAATTACGTGCAAACTTAGTAGTACGCCTCTTGCGATGTGTAAACGAATTCGGCGGAGTATTTCCAAGGTCATGGTTTAAGCTAGAATCCAGAACCTGTTGCATGGTAAGGTGTTTATCTACCACTCGTTCCTACTGGTTATTACTGCATATCATTCCAGAGTAGGATGACAATAGACTAGCAATGAACAGGAGATAAGTTGTATTTCCAAGAATGATACGCCAGGGGCGTTTTTTTGAAATGTCGGAGATGAGATGATGATACAGTAGATCTTAAAAAAATGATACGCTTGGAAATTCAATTAGAATGCGACGGTGATGAGATGGTGATACGGTAGAGTTTAGAAATTGATACGGTAAAGAGTACATCATATTAAATTAAAGTAGGACAGTGATACGGCAGAGATAAAATAAAGAGAACTGTATAGAACATAGATAAGCATTGATTGTGTACGAAAAAACCCACAAACGAAGATTCTTCGTTCTCTAACAGTCTGACATTTAGACTGTCAGAGAATGAAAAGAAAATTGTCTGTTTCTTTCAATGAGGCAAAAACGCAACTGATATCGTTCAGCAAAAAGTTTGACCCTTACCTTCGTTCAATATTCATCAAAACATTATTCTGATATTGACGCTGATAAAGCTTCTTCCCTTTCTGAAGGATGCAAATCAATGAGGCAACTTGGTTTATCATTTTCTCCAGATCCTTCTTGGGTTTCTCATATTCAATCTGCTGTTAGGTTTACTTCTCATAAGGTTTGTTCTTTGTATCTCATGTTGTATCTCTGTACGTCTACCGTTCATCCTTGCATGGAATCTTGTTGTGATGAAATGTGTCTTGTAGTAGTCTTTTCTACAGATATCATTATGGAAAGTGTTCTAATGAGCTTTCCTCCCTGCTACCAGCCAAGTTTGTTCATTCTTAAGCAGTTGAGGCTACTCATTGTAAGAAATCTTACCATGTTCGTAGTTTCTTTCCTCAAACAGCAAGGTTGTGGAACGCTTTGGAATCTTATTGCTTTCCTCTATCATATGATTTGTCTGCTTTTAAGGTGGTCTTAATCTTCTTTCCCTTCTTCTTCTCCTTCTTCTTCTTAATCATCATCATCATCTTCTTTTTCTTTTTCTTCTTCCTCTCACAATTCTATACACTTATTAGTTCTATGTCTAGTTTGATTCTTCATCATTAGAAAAGGTAAAAGCAACAAGCTAGACACCTTATAAATAAATATTAGATAGATTCTAACGACGGTACAGATACGCTAGAATAGAAAGAAATGTTGGGATAATGTATGACAAATTTTAAGACAATGGCTCGTACAGAGAAAACATTTTCAAAGGAAAAAAAGAGAGAAAAGTAATCGAGAAGACTGAAAAGGAGCTAAATTGGTAATTAAAGTGCATTTCTAAAATTTATGCCACAGAGAAAATGCAAGGCGACAAAAACATTAGAAACAATACTAACATTCCCAGAAATGAAACATTCAGACACCTTGCCATCCTCGAAGGACCTATTTATTTTGTAGTCTATTCTGTCCAGCAAGTTAAACGTTAATTTATTCAAAAATTTATTTATTCATGTTTTAGTTCATAAAAGTCTAATTGTATCGAAGCCGGGGGCTGGGGGCTTCACCCCCTTTTAAGCAACATGTTTTAAATTCTTTCTCGCAATGTATCAAATGTACCAAAGCTCTAGCAAAAAATAAAAATGAACAATGCATTAAAATACACGTTACCTGATATTCCAAACGAAATCCTTATGGTAATTACAAATGAAATAACAGGCAGCATTACTGATGAAATCGGGGTTTCTCTGCAACAATCTGCGACTAGTACACTGATATTTTAAGAAAGGAATGATTAACCCTATACATAAGATACTTGATGAATCTTTCAATATTTATGTAGACTTTTTAGGCTTTGATGTATGAAGTGCAAAATAGCAAGAGTAACACGATTGTATCAGCCATAAGAAACATTATTGTAAGAACAAATTTTCTTGGGCCATTGTAGAGGACAGTGCTCTGACGGTGCTAGTGTTATGCTAGGTAAGACATCTCGCATTGCAACACAAATTCTGGAAATTTAATCAAAAGCGTACGTTACTCATTGCCATTGTCACTAGGTGAGTCTTTCAGTGAAAGAAACAACTAAAAAATTCAAGGTTTTGCTAAACACGATGGATATTGCTGCTTAAATCACTATTTTGGTTAAATTCTCCACAAAAAAAGAGAAAAGCTGCTAGATCTTACAAAAGAAGTTTCTTCTGAAGAGAACGAGTCGAAGCAAAGCATGGCATTTAGCTTAAGCAAACTGCATGTAACCAGACAGACTGTTCGTGCGAACTGTTTTCAGAGAATTCTTGATAAATATGGATACCTGTAGAACCTCTGCGAAGAATGCCTCAAAGAGCCTGGACTTACAAAGGAAGTCAAATCAGATATCATAGATTGTGAAGCACAAATGGAGAATTTTGAACCCTACTGTGGCTTAAAACTCGGAAATTTACCTTATTCGCTACCNTTGTATCTCTGTACGTCTACCGTTCATCCTTGCATGGAATCTTGTTGTGATGAAATGTGTCTTGTAGTAGTCTTTTCTACAGATATCATTATGGAAAGTGTTCTAACGAGCTTTCCTCCCTGCTACCAGCCAAGTTTGTTCATTCTTAAGCAGTTGAGGCTACTCATTGTAAGAAATCTTACCATGTTCGTAGTTTCTTTCCTCAAACAGCAAGGTTGTGGAACGCTTTGGAATCTTATTGCTTTCCTCTATCATATGATTTGTCTGCTTTTAAGGTGGTCTTAATCTTCTTTCCCTTCTTCTTCTCCTTCTTCTTCTTAATCATCATCATCATCTTCTTTTTCTTTTTCTTCTTCCTCTCACAATTCTATACACTTATTAGTTCTATGTCTAGTTTGATTCTTCATCATTAGAAAAGGTAAAAGCAACAAGCTAGACACCTTATAAATAAATATTAGATAGATTCTAACGACGGTACAGATACGCTAGAATAGAAAGAAATGTTGGGATAATGTATGACAAATTTTAAGACAATGGCTCGTACAGAGAAAACATTTTCAAAGGAAAAAAAGAGAGAAAAGTAATCGAGAAGACAGAAAAGGAGCTAAATTGGTAATTAAAGTGCATTTCTAAAATTTATGCCACAGAGAAAATGCAAGGCGACAAAAACATTAGAAACAATACTAACATTCCCAGAAATGAAACATTCAGACACCTTGCCATCCTCGAAGGACCTATTTATTTTGTAGTCTATTCTGTCCAGCAAGTTAAACGTTAATTTATTAAAAAATTTATTTATTCATGTTTTAGTTCATAAAAGTCTAATTGTATCGAAGCCGGGGGCTGGGGGCTTCACCCCCTTTTAAGCAACATGTTTTAAATTCTTTCTCGCAATGTATCAAATGTACCAAAGCTCTAGCAAAAAATAAAAATGAACAATGCATTAAAATACACGTTACCTGATATTCCAAACGAAATCCTTATGGTAATTACAAATGAAATAACAGGCAGCATTACTGATGAAATCGGGGTTTCTCTGCAACAATCTGCGACTAGTACACTGATATTTTAAGAAAGGAATGATTAACCCTATACATAAGATACTTGATGAATCTTTCAATATTTATGTAGACTTTTTAGGCTTTGATGTATGAAGTGCAAAATAGCAAGAGTAACACGATTGTATCAGCCATAAGAAACATTATTGTAAGAACAAATTTTCTTGGGCCATTGTAGAGGACAGTGCTCTGACGGTGCTAGTGTTATGCTAGGTAAGACATCTCGCATTGCAACACAAATTCTGGAAATTTAATCAAAAGCGTACGTTACTCATTGCCATTGTCACCAGGTGAGTCTTTCAGTGAAAGAAACAACTAAAAAATTCAAGGTTTTGCTAAACACGATGGATATTGCTGCTTAAATCACTATTTTGGTTAAATTAAATTAAATTAATTTAAATTAATTAAACAAAAAAAAGAGAAAAGCTGCTAGATCTTACAAAAGAAGTTTCTTCTGAAGAGAACGAGTCGAAGCAAAGCATGGCATTTAGCTTAAGCAAACTGCATGTAACCAGACAGACTGTTCGTGCGAACTGTTTTCAGAGAATTCTTGATAAATATGGATACCTGTAGAACCTCTGCGAAGAATGCCTCAAAGAGCCTGGACTTACAAAGGAAGTCAAATCAGATATCATAGATTGTGAAGCACAAATGGCGAATTTTGAACCCTACTGTGGATTAAAACTCGGAAATTTACATTATTCGCATACTGATACACTTTCAGAAACGTAATTGTCAAAAATTGTCACTGTGAGTAGTAAGCGTTTCACAATGCTCATCACCTAACTACTCTTTAAAGAGTCATCTTAAGAGGTACCAACGTACATCCTAAGCACTTTATTCATCTAACCCACGTGATCAGTCTTGAGAACAACCCTATCACGCTGTAAAAGTTTTAGTATTTTCACAAAGGATCAATGGCCTTTTTTGGTGTTTGAAAAGCTGGAATTGTTGTTACTAAAAACATTGAATGGCAAGGACACTTCCGCTGAAGTGTACTTTGTGAGAGAGAAGTAAGACTCAGACATTGACGTAACTGATTTCATTTTTCAACTCAAGTTATTGGATGTGTTGTTTACAGAAGGAAATTGGTACCTAACGCGGAAAAGAAGATCCTTGCAAGATTAAGCAGGAGATTCTGGCTCCACTTCCACAACTGAAAGAACATTCTCATTGGTTAGAAGAGTCAAGACTAGGATGAGATCAAACATGGTACCGACCCAATTAATTCTGGTGCTGTCCTCGATTTCCATAAAGGAAGAATTGATTGCTTTGATCTTACTGCTACTGCAAACCTGTTGGTTGAATCAAACGACAACAGCAAACTTGTGTTTGGACAATTTACAAAAATGATTAGCAAAACATTTGAAGCACTCGATACTTTTTTTTCGTATTTTATTTAATTTTCATAAAAAAGTTAAAAAAGCTTGTGTTTTAAAAATGCATATCTGATATATCTATAAGGAATTTTTATCGACACAAGTACAAAAAATGACATTTTGAATGTGTTTCAATTTACAATTCAGGTCAAACAGCCGTATTCGATAACGTGACAAGTGACGTTTTATGAGGAGATTGGGCTACCTTCAAAACCTATGCGGAGTATTTAATTTTTGCTCCCCCCTTTAAATTCGCTCCATCAGGCCTAGTGCCCATTGTCAGTTGCCAACCGAGTACAAATATTACTACTAAAAGATATTCTCTTAGAAAAAGAAAAGATGTCGCAATTTTCCCCATTGGTCAATGACGAAAAGGGGATGGCTAAGCAGACTGCTTGTAGAAACCACAAAAGTGTTTGGTCTTAGAAGGAGAGATGTGCTTCTTAAAACCATAAACAGGTTTGAAAGTTCACCTACATCACTTGACATAATAGAGCCATTTTATCATACGAAAGCAACTGTTTAATTTTATATGAGAAAATTCAAAAGCTTTCAAGTAAAACTGGTTATAGACAGGGTTAATTTTAAGCTGGTACACATTTTACCCTGTTCTTTATAATTTGAAGTTTTGATACCCATTGTAGCTGCATCCCGTAATACAATCATTTCATAATAATATGAGATCCAGTCTTTATTGTCTTTCTTATGGTCAGGAATCATGCAGGGCATAAAGCCACTAAGTAAATGAAAGTATGAAAAAGACATTACCATTTTCATTATTTCATATTTAATTAGATATGTTTAAATCTACTTGATAATCAACAGTAGATGAAAGTTTCTAACAAAGCACTAGACAGTTTTTTGTTTTCTTATTTATATGTCGTGTTTTTGTGGTTAAGAACCATGAAAGGCATAAAGCTATTAAACGAACAAAATTATTAAGAAAAGACAACATGAAAAATAGTTAAACCAAAAGATAAGAATTGACCTTAGGCATAAATCCTTCAAGTTATATGATGAGGAAAGCACCCAGAAGTGAAGGTGTTCCATGATTTTTTGTGGTGATAAATTGTTCTCTCAGCAACTAAAATAATCATGCTTCATTGCAGTGAAGAACATTTTGTCTGTTGGTAGTCCTGTTCTCGTCTTACACACAATTAAAGACATGAAGATCGTTGTTAGGGGTCTTGCTGAAACATTGAGGGGAAGCTATTAAGAATGAATCTGAAGAAAACCGAACTGCTTTACTAAAATGTGGAAACTGACTCTTTGTGACATACTACTCAGTTTGTGCATGTTTTGTGACATAGAATTATGAGAGGGAAGAAATCAATAAGGAAAGAGATTAAAATGAAAAGAAAAAATCAAGGGTAACCTTTTGCTTCCAGCCTTGCTTGGGGTGAAAGTAGAAAATGAACAAAAATATCTTACAGATATTATATATATAATAAATATATATATATGTGAACATAATAAATATATAATATAAGTAAACAAACAAACGATAATAATAGAGTTCTTCTGCTACCATTTACAGTGCTCGATGGAAATCCAGAGCGAATATACAAGGTAAAAGAGAAAATTCAAAACTTGTGTTTTGAGTTTTCTCTTTTACCTTGTATATCATAATATATGTGTAAGTACAATATACCATATTGTTTTGACTTTGTTTATTTTCTTAACTACGATGTACTCGAGTCGGCTCTATTATACTGTAATGTATTGAAGCAAACTATCACATAACCCACTTATCTTAAGCACAGTAGTGACCGAAGGGTTAAATTAATAGATTATAATACAAGAGGTTCACGGTCCCGACCCCGGTCACATTCCTTGAAGCACTGCACCCAGTTTATTTTTCCGCTTTAAGTGACATACCACTGTCTTTGTAGATATTTTCGGTGAAAAACTTGAAAGGAAAAGAGAAAACAATAAATATTACAGATTAAAAAGCACAAAGAAAAAATAAAAGTAAAAATAATTCCTGTACACTAAAGTGGCTTTTTCTACAAAAATGATCTTCATCAACTTAGTGCTTGCTCTTCAAAAAAGTAGTGTACTTCTCAACATAAAATATTATTTAATAAAACATGTAGAAAAAAACATTTATTAGGGTTATGAGACTTTCTTAGTCATCTTCTATTATATATCTTTTAGCCAAAACAGTTTTTGCAGGAAAGAAGTTTGCCACATGTCTACTTGATGCAGTAATCAAGAAAACAATTTTTTTCTTCCTTGCAGCAGAGAAAAATGTTGCAATATATTTAAATATATCCATTTGAGTAATGTCAACAGTGTTGCCTTTTTCCACTATTAAAGTTTGGCAAATGAGCAAGTTGATTATACCATAGTTCCTCTCATTTAAGCGGACTGGTTGCTTTTCTACTAGTCCTTACTGCAGGTGCTATGACATATTTTTCTACGCTCTTCCTCTTTAATATTGCTAGTCTCACTTGGCACTTGGGTAGGCATTCTTAATACTTTCCCGGTAATTAGCAAGGCAGTTGCAACTTTAATAATGGAATTAAGGAAAGCTTACTACACTAATTTTTAATATCTTGTATGTTTCACAAAGCCTCTGTAGGGAAGCCATGTATTCTTTTTGCAATGGTTTACCCACTTCCAGAAGATCTTGATGTACCATCGTTTTGTTTTCATTGGAGTTCGACAGAGATCCATTAGTACCTCTGCTAAATCAACTCCCCTTTCTTTTGTTATACAGTAATGTAGGATCAACTGCAGTCATGCTACATCAATCGTCTGCTTCTCTTCTTGACACCAACTCTTTACTAAGTTAAGTTCTTTATCCCAAGATGGTTGGGTGCAACATGAACTGGCACATTATCTATCGACTCGACAACAATAAGCTCGGAGTTTATATCACTTGAAATTCAAAGAGCCACGACTAATCTTCTTTAGCTCGTTATTTGAAATACATTGGCAATCTAGACCCATTTGCAGACTTTTTCAAATGGCTCTAGGGTGCCAAAAAGAGCGCTCAATGCAGCACACAGCAGATTATATTCAATAAAAGCAACAAACCTTTTGAGATTGTGTAACAAATTAAAGTTTAATGTCCTTTAAGAACAACCGTTAGCCTGCAAATTGGGAACTCTTGAAAATATCTACAATTATCGCATTTACTACAAAAGCTTTTGCTCTTTCGAGAAAACTCTACCTTAAACTTGACAGAAGGGGTTTGTTTCTGTGTTTGGATTTCGAAATGAATTCTGTTCTTTTATTTAGCAGTCCCCTTGATCCCGCTGTTACAGTGGTTACTTTTTCGGCCAAACAGAGGTTATATTTTCTTCCTCCTCCAGTGTATGGAGGAACGTTGGACTCGACGTTCTATTCAGTTTCGGAAGGGATGTTGTTGTCCTTTAGTTTTCAGACGTTTTTTGATAACTCGGTTTCATCCTCCTACTTTTTGTGGCTGAAGGACTACTTGTAGTACTGGAGGGTGGATATTAACTCTACAGCGGCATGTTCTCTCCTTGCTGTTTTCAACTCGATTGAGGACTGTAGCACTGTGTTGCTTAATGTCACCTTTAAAAACGCATGTTTTGTGAACCACGTACGGTGGTATTATTATGCAAACTTGCATTTTCCTGTTGTTATTACAAACTGTGTTAACTGTCTTTAATTTAGGAAATGTCTAATATATGATATTGGTAATTAAAGCTTTAATCCGTTAGATCTTCTATTCTAGTTAGACATACCAATCGTATTTTGTATTGCAATAGCAAGTTAAGTGCCCACACAGAACAATAGCCTTATTTCTAGATCAAAGTCCATTTCCAACAATGGTTAAAGGGATGTCCTTTATTAAAGTTTTTGTATTTGAAAAGTGCAATGAGGAGTGTAATTAGGGGTGTAAGTAGAAGATAGGTGAGTGTTTTAGGTAATATAATAGATTGTATAGATTGTATAAAAAGTGCGGCTTTACTGTACGGGCTTGAGTCAGTAGAGACAACAAAGAAACATGAAGCAGAGTTGGAGGTGGCAGAATTGAGAATGCTGAGATGGGCACGCTTGGATAAAATCAGAAATGAATACATCAGAGGTACAGCACGTGTTGGGTGATTGAGCGAGAAGCATAGGGAGGCAGGACTGAGATGGTATGGGCATGTGATCAGATGGGAAGTGAACTATATCGGGAGGAGAATGTTCGACATGAATCTTTCAGGGAGGAGGAAGAGAGGAAGACCAAGTAGACATTACATGGATGTAACAAAAGAGTACATGGCTGGATGGGAGTGAGAAGGGAAGATGCTGGAGACTACACAAAATGGAGGCGTATGATCCGCTTTGACGACCTCTAACAGGGAGCAGCCGAAAGATAAAGAATAATAGATTAGATAGATGGAAAATTAAGGAACTCTGTTACCTTCGAGTAAAATTCTTCAATATTACACTGTCTCAAAACTAGCGCGGAGGGGTGAAAGATATCTTCCGCAATACCCAATGGCAGTGTACATCGTGTCTTTGTTTGGTATTTTTCACTGCAGCAGACAGACCTGGATTCTGAATGCACACCAGTATTGCTTTAGTGCAATATTCATATAACAAAGCTAAGATATATGCTAAAAGTTACAAGGGAAGACAAAAATAGTAAATTTTAACTCTTATCCAGTAGTTGGCTTATGCAGTCCATTAATTCTAAAGTGGTGGGAGAGTTTTAAACAATGTATTTTTCAGTAAATTTGCAAAAGGGAAATGGTTTAGGCGAATACTTGTATTGAGACAAAATGATTTATCACAGAGAGAATAGCTGAAAGCAACCTGATGTAAAAAATAAATAAATATAAAGGATTAGAAGGCTATATTGTGAACAAAGGAGGACTTCCATCTCAACATAAGAGATTTGAAAGAAACTGCAATGTGAACCTGCAACGATTATATGATGTTTCTAATTAACTAAGCTAAATCAAGCAGGAAGTGATTTTTTTCATTTATGCTAAAAACGAAAGTAAATACAAGTACTTTTTTATGGATTTCAGCTCTTCTTTTTCCTATTTTGTCTTTTGGTAATTCGTTATGTTAAGGAGGTAACCCAGCGAACACATCTTTTTCAATCCTCGTTGACCTCAACTTTTCTTATCTGTAGACGACCTACCTTTAGAGACCTACAAACATCATTTTCGTCTGTTGTCATCAGATGTCTGAATAACCTAAGTTTTTCTTTTTTGTTCTTATTGTCGACTACAAATGTATCTTGAACCACATTTTTTCTGATGATATCTCTAAAGTGAAACCTATCGCTCAACGTAACAGTTTCAACTCTACAACATTCCACTGAAGTGAAACTAGCAAATCCAATAATAAGTAATTTCAGCTGAATAAAAAGATGCGAAAAAAAA
>RDPX01000305.1:132286-150685 GCA_003991215.1 Morbakka virulenta
GAAAATTATTTCTTTGGTTGTCTGTAGCCCTCTTTGTTTGATATTGTATCTTTTCTGCAGTAGATCTTCGTGCTTTTTCTTCACTTTTCTCCTCTCTATTAGCATGTTTACTCTTGATAGATCCTTGTTTAGCACTTTTAGTTGGTTTTCCAGCCTTCTTTTCCATAAAGGTTCTTTCTTATTATTCCTGCAAGTTTTTATACCCAGCATTTCCGTTACTAATGCAGCTCCACAGTATATTAGGTTATTCACTTCAGTAATATCAGTTACCTTCACTTTACTGAGTACTTCATCTACTGTATTCAGTGCATCTGACAATCTCTTTCTTTCTACTCCCCTTAATGCTGGCAGTCTCTTGCGTTCACTCCCTTGGATTTCATTCAGCTGCAGCAGTATCCCCTTTTGCTTTTCATCTATTTCATTTTGATCTCGATCTACAACAAAATCTCTCGTTCTAATTGTTTATTATTATTATTATTATTATTATTATTATTATTATTATTATTAGGAATGTTTATTTACAGGGTAGCAAATTCAAAAAATGATATATGCAAATATATATGAAAGAGATGGCAAAAGAAGGGGAAGGTATAAAAGCATGATAAAATGAAAGTAAGATAATTTTTCAAAGACACTTAAAAATCCGTAAACATTGGCGAAGCTGCTCGCATTTATTGGAAGTTAATTAAAACACTTCGCACCGTAATAGTAAAAACTCTGGATAGGATAGGATTCGGATGCAATTTTCAAAAATCCCTGACAGGTTGAAAAATTTTACAATACATATTTTTCAAATCTTGATTTGAAAATATAGGGCAATGTAACCCTTCCCCCTCCCCTCCCCCTGCCCTCGCCTCAAAAAAAAAAGAAGGAATGATTCTGTTACTTTGGAGATTTCTCTGAACTTCGAACTGAAGTAACGTCACATTCTGTTATTCGAAATTCGGACAATCCTTTGGTGACCAAAATAACATAGCGCATGCGTATTAATGAGCAGCGCGGATTGAATCAGCCCAGGCCACTTTGTACGAAAGGAATGCTCTGAGCCGAAATCTCAAAAAATATCAAGTGATTTGTGAAGAGGACTGTTTGACGCCAAGGAGGGGCTCGCAACTTTAGACGCAATTTTCTCATACAAAATATCAAAATGGCACTGAAGAGAATAAACAAGGTATGAAATGAAACATTTTTAAAGCCTGGTGTCCAAAGCTGGTGTTATATTAAAGCTTGTTTAGTATGATAAGTCGCCAAATGAAATGAAGTGTTGCGAGGCTAAGAGACAAACGAACCAACGTTCATTTTTAAAAAGATTTTTCTGTTTAATGTTTATTAGTTATTGGGCGCTTTCAGTGCCTATTTTAGTCCGTATTTTGAAAGGTACTCTGTGGTTAAAGTTCATTTTCCCCAGTATCCGTTGTAGTGTACCTTTTTCATGATATCCTGCTGTCTGAAAATGAGGTTCGCTCTGACCTACTGCCATCATTGAGTTGATCTTGACTCAAAGAATTCACAGAAGAGTTTGTAGATGAGGAAAAAGACAGTCGTTGCGTAAGACTTACTTGACTTCGTTGGAATAAAAGAACTACCTGATTCAGACAACTTGAATCGTGCAATATTCATCTCAACTGCTTGTTTATATCCGGAACTTTGGCTTTGGAAATTCGTCGTTATTTTTCAGGTTGGACTTCATTTCACAAGAAAATTCTCTTTCTGAGAAAGGAAGAAGATAGACAAGCAACCGGTGGGACAGCTATGCCGAATTTGTTTAACATTGGGTTGGATCTTATTTTTCGGAAGCCAATATTTGAAAAGTTTCAGGGAAAGATCAAAGACAAGGTGGCGATTTGCGTCGTAAAATAACAGTGTGTATTGTTGCCACTTATTTTGTTGTTGCGCGTTATCAGTTGCCATATTCGGGATTATCTTCACAAGATCCTATGTTTTCTTGGTGAGTTATTGGTAAAAAAGAGCTGACTCAATGTTGTATTGTTCAGGAAGAACAGTAATGATCACGAAACCGGATATCAATGATTCGTACTATATATTTTAGCGTGTGTTTTATTACCGTCATTGATCGACTTTTTACGAGATCATGAGGCAAAACGTATTCACAACTGTACGTGATCAATATTAATTTAGTTACAAAGGTGAATTTGGAACAATATAGGTTTGCCGCTTATCGATTGCGGGCAATGTATCGTATTTGAAGTTGGTTTTTTTTATAGATTCGTTGGGTGCTAAGAGGTAAATTGTTTGTGAAATTAGTAATCTATCAAAGATTTAAATTATTGGACTAAAAACAAAATAGAGAACAAAAACTTGGTGTACAGTGACTTCGAGGAAGATTTGTCCATTACATGAAAGTGCTTTGTGTTGAAAAGTTGAAACGGTTAAATAAGCTATTATAAGATCTGCCCTAATACGAAAAAAAAGTTACATCCACAGAATTATTAAATGGCGGGAATTTATTCAAAACTGACTCTGAATTTTCTAGGAAAGCAGTACTTACTTACTTATCCCTTTAACGTCGGTTGTTTCCAGTTACCTGGATTGTATAGGCGATGGACTTCCCCCAACTCACTCGGACTGATTCGAGGTCCTCTGTGATGTTAAGACCTCTCACGTCTGTTTTTACCCTGTCAAGCCATGTTTTACAAGGTCTTCCTGGTGGGGGCCTTGCCTTGATCTCCCAGTTTCTTATGGTTACCAACATATCTCCTTCCTGCCTTCTCTTCACATTATCAAACCATCTCAATCTACCAGTTCTCATCACAGATCTGGTACAGTCACAACCTCTCAGATGTACCAGCACTTCACCAAGAGATTCTTTGGACCCTCTGCCCATTCAAGGGCTGCTTGGGACTTGGGGCCATTTGATTTGTAAGGACCATCACAGTTGGAGCAGAAAACTTTTGCTGCTGGCATGCCTATGCTAATGGAGATCCTCCCTGGTTATCCCAGCTTGGGACTGGCTCTGGGTAAACAGAATCAACTTGGAGGCTCGGTTTAAGAAAAAAGGAAAGCAATACATATTGATAATAATGATATTAGACTCCCATTAACTGTAGGGTCACAATGGTTTTGTAGCTGCCTAACACTGTCTCCAAATTTTTTTGGATAGACTGTTGGGTGTATTGCAAGGAATGCCCAAGAGGCTCAACCTATGCCTACATAGATCAGTATTTTGGACCAGTGGTAAAAGGATCAGTAAAGATGCATGACAAAGTGAAACATTTCCTAAGATGACTCACAAAGGATAAAGCTTACTTGGTACAACTGATTGCTTTGTACTGTCTGACAATCCTTCCTCATCCCAATGGGTTTTTTTCTGTATCAAGCACCAAACTGATATTTGTACTTTTAAACTTTTTAAAACTGCATGACTAGTCTGATGTATATCAATTTGAGTTGCATAAAATGTGCTTAGAAATTGAATATTACCAGGCATCTTTAAACCTGGCAATACAATTTAGAAAAATTTTCCTGTTGTAACTTCATCAGTAAACAAATGAATAACTGAAAAGGGTACAATTCAACCATGACTGATATTTTTATACATAGAGTTCTCAACTGTATTGTATTGGAAAATATCATAGATGAGGGGATTCTACACACCATGGTTGATACACTAAGAAATTTTTTGCTGTTAGGCCACCACATTTAAGGCTAGAATTTTGCATGAAAACTGGAGTTTTGGCACTCCAAAAATATTTGTTTTCATTAGCTGGTACAAGTAGCCTACTTTGTAATATGCTTAAATCACTGTGGCCATTGCCAGAAACTGAAGATTGAGCCCTGAAGATGTGAGATATTGTTTTTACCTTTTTTGTTGTGTTTTTGTTTGTTTGTTTTATTAATGTTGGCAACCCTAGTTTTTGTGTTAATTCAGTCTGATGAAATAGTAGATTTTGAAATGTAGTTGATGATCCCACTACTATTAGTTTAGTTTTTAACCAAAGAGACCACAACTGAGAAAAATTGAGCCAGGTACTATTTATGTAATCCTTAGAATATGTTCTCCAATTTTTAAAATATTTTTAAACACATTATGTAATATTATATATCATCATCATCATCATATTCGGTTTAATGTCCGTTTTACATGCTAGCATGTGTTGGACGCTTTCTTGAAATTGACTTCCAAATTATCCTATCCTTCACCAGGTCTCTGCTGACACCTTTTTCTTTCAGATCCATCCTTATCACTTCCTCCCATGTTTTCTTTGGTCTTCCTCTGCCAGTGGTTTCTGTCACCTTGATTATTCTGCATCTACTTGTCTATTACATTACTAAATATAATTATCAGGCATAATATATGGTGTGTTACAAAACTAATGACATTCCCAACCTTCCACTGAACACTGCCCAATTTCTGCCCATTATTTTGTACCAGGTACCTTGTTTGTGTTTCATTTTAAATGAATAATTGCAACCATGAAAAATTGAATTTCAGTTGCTAACATTGCTTTATTTTTAAGCCTAATGTGATATCAAAGACACAATATGAGAGTATTCAAAGTTTAAAGACAACTACAACTGACCAAGCTTTGGTATGTATTCATACTTTTGTTTTCTTTAATTAATGTTTCTTTATTTGTGACATAACTACAAATCTTTGGTATTGACTATTTTGGTCCATTTGGCATGCTTGATCAGCACAATAGAAGAATTATTTTTCAGTGTTTCCTTCTAATCTCATTTTCCAGCACATAACTAAAAAGATAATATAGAGTGGAAACACTCAATACACATTTTTGTTTTCATCTAATTTCATTACTGGTAATAATTGATAAAACGTTTGAACTGGGAGAACAAGTTAGGATTTTGTTGGTTTCTTTAAACATCATTTCCCCTGTAACTGGGTTCAGATAGTGCCATTCAGAGGGACTTTGTTTTGGTAATGAGGAATTTCTTGGTTTGGATGTCCATCCTGGTGGCAGCCATTGGCTTTTACTTTTGTAAAATTCCAAAGCCACTTTTCATGGTGAGGGAATTGACCCTGAAATCTCTTGGTTACAGTACAACTGCACCAACCATTAAGCCATATCTCCCCTAAGCTTGCCAGTGGAATAATTAAATGGAAGAATGGACCAAAGCTGTCACTTCAAAGAATAAAGCAACAATCATTCAAAGTGTTCCACAAAAAAATCACTAACCCTTGGATGATGGCCAGAACCTCAAACAAGTGAGTAATTTGGTGAGTAATTATAAATTATGTTACATGTATATATATATATATATATATATATATATTTGTAGGTGTTGCAACAATTGATGGAGGTTGGCACTACTGTTATAAATTTCTTAAGATACTTTTCAGTGTGTGTATTGACACTTGAATTGGAAAGTAAGTTGACAGTCAGGTTTTCTATATATGGTGGCTCAGTATCATTGTGGCATCCACATGCTTCCCTTTTGAATTTAGAAATTAATTGTTACAAATTGTATTTGTGTATTTTTTGCCTTTTAGTTTGCTGAACATTCACCTAAGGAATTTAGNTCCAGGCATTCTTCTTTTCAAGTTCACTATATAAAAGTTCAAAATATTATGGAGAGTGAGGTTTAAAAGAAACAACAATAAACTGAAATATGGTAATGTATGTCTCATATAAAACAAAAATTAACCACAAAAACTGTTTTGAAACAAAATGCTGGTTTTCATCAATAATTAATCTTCAAGATTTTTTGTTTTGTGTATTGTACTGTTTTTTAACTCTAAAATTTGAATGGATTCACTACACCACTTTTGTTTGCTTTGTTTTTTATGATAAAGAATCATACACACCACAGTCTTTTAAGTGTATAGAATTGTGTAAGAGGCAAGAGATGAGTTGACCTTAGACAATTAAGGCCTATGATAGAGAAGAAGCTAGAGTTGCATAAGCTAGCTATGTTAGGAAATAAACAATATTCATAGGAGGTTTTATTACAACAAGGAGCAACAACTGCATAAAGATAAAGATGTTGAGACAAACACAAAAAGTTATATAGAATGCAACAAATTGAGCTGTGAAGAAAAACTTAGTAGTACATTTCCCATGGTAATACCATGGGAAATGGACGAAAGCAGACAACATGAGAGTCAAAGAGAAACTGCAAGAGCTGGACCTATTTAGTTACAACAGTCTTTAGACTTGATCAAGCTCATCTTTACATGTGACAAATGTGTGAAGTGTCAGAAGGACCCACAGAGAACACAAGGTATATGCAGTTAGGAATTATGTATTAAAGCTAGTCAGTCAAGGTGTAACAATCACACAAACTGATTTTCTTTACAACAAGAAGAACAACAATAAATCAGATGATAAACAGAAGTTCAGAAGAAAACATTGTGTATCTCCCTTTTCACAGGGATACATTCTTTAAGACCTGGATTATTGAAAGGAAGAAGTTTTTCAATGTCTAGAGGGTACTTTGTTTTGTTTTCATTCTAACAAGTCACCATTCACCTACTGTAAGTTTGTGACTTGCAGTAGGTGAATGTGGTATATCAACTTCCTGATCAGTAAATGTATTAAGGAGCTGGGTAGTCATTGTTGTGCTGTGTTGTGACAGTGAGTACACTGTCACAATTAGCTGATGGCATTGTATCTGGTATTTCCATGGTATTAAGCCAGAAGGTAAAAGAAAATTAGATTGTGATCTGATTGGTGTTTTGTGACATATTAATCAATAATTTTAAAGTGTTACTCTGAGAATGGAACTTGTGAATACCATTCCAGTACTGCCTGTTTGATAGAAATTTGACTACTTGAGTAGATAACTACTAGAGCACATGCTCAGAGCTTTTTCTTAATCTGTTGATAGCAGTTCCTTGTACTATTAGTTATAGGCTGGGTGAGTCAGATTACTGTCTCGCAGGTGCAGCAAGATCTGTGCTGGATTGTAGCATGGGTACCTTTCTCATTATTTAATTTTACATCTGATGATGTATTTTTATGAATTTTATACTATGCTGACTTAGGGTGGCTGTTAGAATGTGGGTAGAATACAGATGACAGTGTGTTTGACATCCTAGCATTTTAGCAATTCTTGAAAGCTACCAGTTACAAGTTGGGGGCCTTCATCACCGGTTAGATCTTCCAAACCACCATATGCAACAAGCAAGCCCCAGAATACCCTATGAAGTATACCTTTGTTAACCTCATGATGTTTAAAAGAGTAAATGCAAATCCTTTTGCTAAAATGATTAAAAACAGGTAGATATGATTAAGTATAAAAGGGAAAATTATCATCACATATTTTTGAAATGGAGATGTAGTTAAATTGAGTGGGTCAGGCTAATGAGATGAAGCATCAGGGATACAGTTAGTACACAGTTCTCTGTGGCTGCACTTGCTAAGTTCACAGCAAGGCCAGTAAAGACATTGATTTGCCCAGAAATGCATGTATGTGACACCTTGGATTTGCAGAATATAGGTTATCAAATTCTGCTCTCTTCCAAGTATGCGTTAAGATGAAGCATTGGTCAAGAAGTGGGACAGAATAAAAAAAAGATAGACAATGAGAAATCCTTCAGAACTCACAAAGGTGGCAAAGCCCTGTTTGACTATGTGTTGCTGGAAAGCCATATTTAAAAATTTTGAGGAGTTCCTGATACTGAGAATCATTAAGGTTAAATGCTGATGTGACAGAGGGTTATACTTCCCATTTCATAGGTTGCAACAAGGCTAAATAGTTCTGGTACATTTCCAACTAATGAACATGTGGGGTCAAATTTGTTAGACTGAACTTGTTCATAACAGCAAGGCAAATAGGTAGTTTGCAAGAAAGTCATGATAGAGCATCAGGTCAACTGCTCCCTGGCGTAAACAGTGTACAATGTGAAATTGCCATGATGATATACTCTTTTTAAGAGATAGTGCCCTGAGATTATTGGTACTTTTAAGTATTAATAATTTTTGGTAGGAAATGTCAGTGACAGATATATTTGGACTATCTCCTAAACTTCAACTTTAATTATATTCGTGGATGTTAACTCAATCTGAGTGCCCTGCCAGAATTCTGGCACAAGTGGGAGGTATAATATCCTTCTCTTGGCAGTTCTTCAGACCCTGAGTGAGCACAGTTGGTCTCTCTGACCAGTTGCACTTTCTAACCATGTCCAGTAGTTAGTTTTTTGTCTTCCCGATTGACGTTTTTCCTTTTAGGGCTTTCCTTCCTCATCACATACCCTACAAACCAAATCTGTCTGTTAACAATTGCCTGTAATAAACATTTACTGTCCCACACAGGATGTCCACATTTGTTAACCTGCCTTCCCATGATACCCTCAACATTCTCCTGTGAAACAATATTTCCATTGCTATAATCCTGTCTTCCAGACTTAAAGTTTTAAGTGTGGTTGTTAAGTACAATTTTTTTTAATCCAAGGACAACTGCTTTTATATACTGATTGCCGTAGGGTATAGCAAGTATTTTGAGGTTTTCAGGATTTTTAGGACAAAGAATTTACAATATCTGTCTATGTTGCAAGATGGGGACAGTCATGTTCTTCATAGCTCTGTTTTTATTAACAGTGTGAGACAGTGTAGAAGCTATTGTAGAGGAAAAGAAATATGAATTTGGAGATGTATTAACAATAAAAGTAGTGAAAGTTTTCCATCAAAATATTTGTAGTTTTTTGGCCGATATCTCTGGCATTAAGCTGTTATTATTATCACATCCAAATATTGATAGTTTAACTTTGTCTAGGGCTAATATTAAAGAATCAGAAGATGTCAATAATTTTTAACTGAATGCTGCAAAACATGTGGCTATGATAGCCATAAGCAATAATTTGAGCTCAGTTAAGTGCACAAATTTTTTATGTTTATCATTCCAAATCCTCTCCTTGATGTCTCCTTTTTCATATTTTTTGAAATTTCTTTTTTATTTCTGTACTGTGAATTCTTTCTGCTTGTGTGTTTGATATACTTGTGAATTTTTATCACCTTTAGCGTACTGCACTGTTTATACTGTGATTTTTTATGTAATTGCAAGTCATGATATAAATCTCATCCAATATGCCTCCAGTTACGTCACCAAGAGTTGTTATTTTTGTGCCAATTTTAACCTTTTGCAAGCTTTACCTTCTTAGGTCATTTAGAAGGACACATTATCCAATGTTTTGGTTTATTCTTGGTGATAGTGGCAGTTGGATGTTGTGTAACTTGTGAATATTAAATATAAACATAGTAATTTGAAACAGGAAGCCTCCCTTGTAAGATTTCAAGAATTAAGTAAGTTAATGAAGTTTATTTTTGCCAATATAAAAATTGAAATGCATGGCTTTAAAAGTCTGAATTTGAGTGAAACATTAAATAAATAATAACATCAACAAGATTGATACAATGCAGTTATTTATACATATATGTATATATTCAAAAGAAAAAGGAAACACAAGTTATGTAAAGGTTAAAGATCAGAAGGTTAATGTACAAAGTAAGGTTTTTCAAGATTTAGAAATAAAGGATATCCTTTATCTCTAAATCCATAGTTAAGAAGTACAAAATAACCTGTTTTAAGATAAGATTTTTATTAAATTCAAATGTATGAAAATTAAAGATAATAATGTCACAGGGTGATAATACAAAACAGGATCTGAAACGTTATTTTGATTGTGGTCCACTGTGGTGATAAACAGTATCTTAAGTCTTTTTTTCCCTAATCTTTTCTTTTGTGACAGTCATGAAATTTTGACCATTGCCTAACCTCTTTCTGCCAATATCAGGCTTTTTTTAGCAATATTTACTCTGTCCTACTGCAGTACTTTGTGAATTAGGGATTCTTGTTTCAAGTGACCTTTTCATCTTTCTCATGACTTCTGGTCAGAAGTTTTATAAAGTATCCTTTATAGTCCTACTGTGTATTATTAATACTATTTCCATTTACTAAATTTTAGCCCTTTAATTATTACGACTTGTTTTACCTGTTGTTGTTTTTTTTTGCTTGCCCTGCTTCTTTTCCTCCCTCAAAACAGTTCCATCAATGGACTTACATATATATTGCAATAGAATAGTAACAGCAGAGGACAGATATTTACAGCCAGAAAAATACCTGTTTTTAGATTACATAAAGTCAGATTTGACCGATAGCGATTCTCATGACCTCCAGCTGTTCTGATTTCTTGTGCACTGTTTCAGTTGGTCCAGAACTTTCCCTGTTGGTGCTGTGAGTCCATCAAACCACTACCTGGACAGTCTTCCTCATTTTTTTTGCCTTTGCAAATGCCCAACAACATTGCCTTCTTCATGCCTCATAATATGGCTGAAGTACAGAAACTTCAGTTGAAGTGTTGAGGCTTGTGAGAGCATGTGTCATTTAAGCTCCTCCAATAGGATTTATTGATTTGCCTTGTAGCTCACGGTATCCATAACAAATGGCACCAGGACCACTTTGCTATCAATTTTATTTGTGTCATATTTTAGGGGAGTCCATGAGGGTCAAAAAGGCAAACATGACAATGGGAAAACTAGATTCTCTTCAACATCTATTTCAATCAATCAGGCCACTGTCTTTCCACAATTGATGTAAACTGATCACTGCATCTCATTGCCATCTCACTTTGGCAGTTCCATTTTACATCTAATAGTGGTCCAAGGAAGTCATGCTGGTTTAACACTTTACTTCTTTTTTGTCTAGTTTGAATTAAGTGATAGCTTGATTGGTCATTACCTTTATTTTCATTATATTCAGTTTTATCCCTGCATGTTCACCTGATTTCTTAATATCCCCATTGTCTCTCACAAACATGTCCAGTGCTCTAACTTCACTAGACTCTATACACTTGACATAATCTGATAGGCTTCACCCAACCAATCTAACTGCTTCTTCAGTTGACGTCATGCCCTTTTCTCCTTCTTTCCTAGATAGTTAAAGTCTATCAATTTCTACTTTAGAGTGCAATCCTCTGTTGATTGTCATGCATTTCCATATTAAGGGAGGTATTAAAGACAGTGAAGAGAAGTGGGTAAATAGAGCCCCTGAAAAATCCCACTTCTGAACCCAACCCCTGCAAGTTCATGGCCATTGTGCTGTAGTCTTGTGTTCCACGAATCCATACTCCTTTTAATGAACCACATCACTTTCTGCCAAACCAGTTAGTTTCATTGTTTCTAGCATCCATGAGTGTGGAGAAGGTCGTAGCCATTCTGGTAGTCTATCCATCCCTTTGCTAAGTGCATCTCTTTCTGCACTCTCTCAGAATTGTCTTATTGAACATCAGGTGTTCCTTACTGCCCCTTCCAATTCTCTTACAGACCAGTTGTTCTTCTCAAATCACACCTCGTCTTAAGAGCTTGTAAGCTGCAATCCCAGCCAATGTTTTCCACATCAGTGGAAGACGTGATTGGCCTGTAGTTTGCTGGGTGGTTCCCTTTCTGCAGGTCATTCATTATCATTACTATTTCATCATCATCATCATTAGTAGTAGTGTTGCTATTAACTCGATTTTTTGACCATTTTGTGTGAAGCAAAAAGATGACTAGGCAAAGGGTTACTTTCCATGAAGCCAGTGTTTGCCAACATAAACATAGCACTGTTTTGTAATTTCATATCGTTGTGGTTCCTTATTGCAAGTGAACACCATTTATTAACCAAAACAATTATGATGTAATTTAACAAGATTTGGTGACTTTAACAACGAATGAAAAATGGGTTTGAATGACTTTTTACTTTACACAAATTAGTAATCATTAACTGAGACATTTAGAGTTCATGAACCAGAAAACCTGTTTTCACGAAAACCAGTAAACCTGTTTTTACGAAAACCAGTAAACCACCAATATTTTCCTAACTGCTGTCACTTGTAATAGAGCTTCTTAAAACTGCTTTTTTTCTGTATGTGGAAAACACCAAACTGTATGGCAATGCTGAGTTTCTCTCAGCGCAGAGTCAGTTTGTGCCTCTAGTAATGTGACATTGTTATGCAAGTTTGTGGAGTTTCAAAGTGACTGTCCTGTGAGGATTTACTTCTTGTGGTGCAAAAGAGCAAGAAAAGGTCAAGTACAACACCTGCTAGGCAACCACCTTCTAGTGATCAAGAAAGTGAGAAAAATTGCCAGGCAGTTCAAAACATCACCAGTCAAATATGACATCCTACAGAAATATGTCCAAACAGAGTTTTAAAAGGAAATCAATCTCATCCTGGACTGCAGAACCAGGTGGAACTCAACGTACCAGATGATAATCCATTTTCTCAAGCTTGAAAAGCCTGTCAAAATGGCACTGATTGAGCTTCAGGATGAGCTAGACTTAGGTGCCAGTGAATTCTTCCAGCTTAAAGATATTGCAGCTGTTCTTGAGCCTGTGAACTGTGCAGTTGAAGCTATGTGCCACAAGGACACCAACATCTTGAAGAGTGAAAGAATTCGTGACTTCAGTCTAAAGAAGCTGTCTCAGCTCAACTTGGCAGGTTCCAGTGAGATAAAAGATACTCTAGAAGAGAGGGTATCCCAACGAAGAAATGTAAGTCTTGTTCATCCTGATGGAGTTCCTCAATGATCCTGACTACTTTACACACAGCTACTTGAGAGATTGCTACCAAGCATGAAAGAAGAAGGAGATTCTGAGGAAGATACCAAGATTGGTGAAGAGGAGGACAAGAGGACTCCTTTCCTAGCAGATGAGTTGGAGCTGGCCATGGATAGTGTGGAGAAGAGAAAGGAGAGTCCAGATTACAAAAAAAGCCTATCCAAAGAGTTCAGTGCAGTGAGGGCACTAAGAAGCTAACACCAAACCTTAAGCTACTCTTTCAAGGCCTGAAAACGGTGCAGCGATCTTCAGTAGAATCTGAAAGACCTTTCAGTACCTGTGGGTCATTTGTTACAAACCTCAGAAGTTGTCTGAATGAAAATATATAGATGTATTGTGTTTTCTTTGGGATATTTACAAGAAAAAGTAGTCTTTTTTTGTAAGAGTGCTTTGTCAGAATAAATAGGAAATATTTTCAGCTATAGTTCACTGTACACCTTACCTACTTTTACTTATTTTTATTTTTTTTGCCTTTACTGAAAAAATGGATTTTACAGGAGGTCCTTTACCACTCATTTGCTGAAATGGGTAAAAGTTTCAAAATATAAAACCGCAAACCTGTACTCATTAGTAATTAGATGGTTGGTTACACTTTACAGTAGAGTGCAAATACCTTCCATCCCACACTAGCATTTTTATCAGCTTTAGTCACATGTTGTGCAGTAAATTTAATAATATCATTTTGTAGTTTTTGTTCCACAATGTTTGTTGCTCATTTGTTTGAGGTAGACTGAAAGAGGGAGAGTGGGCTAAACAGACCAGCTTAAAACAATAAGAGGGTTCTTGACTTTACATGTATTGCCATATATTACTAACTTTACTATTTGTGGAATCTTTAGTGGCATATATTCTGTCAATATCACTTTCCGTACAAGTCTACTTAAAACATGTTGTAGAAAAAGGTATGAACTTTAAAGTAGAACCTGACAGCAGATCATTGGCTGGTCATGGAGCTGCCAAGCCTTCTATGCCATAAAATACAGGATAACTTTCTTTGAAAATTAGTGAAATAAGATATTTTAAAGCAAATTTTATCCAGTATGCCTCTAGAATAAGATTAGCAGTTGGGATATATTTCCAAGCAAAAGGTTGGCCTTAATCCAACATTTTTAGGTATAGTAACAAATGTGGTAATACTATCCAGTTTGAGTTAAACTTGTCATAAACTCAAACTACAATGCTTTTCATCAATATTAGTACTTTATTGGCCTGTAGCTACTCTATAATTTCTATAATTATTGAACTTCTCATTGTATTTGAATAACCACATTGCCCTGAATGATCTGTTTACTCTCAGTTGTAGCATGAATAGTTGTGTTAATTTAGAAGCTTAAGTAATTTTGCATTCAGAGTGTGTAACTAAATTTGCCTGTTTGTGGTATATTTGGTAAGGAAAGAATGCAAAAGAAAAGTGCTTTGCAGAAAGACAAAAGTTAAATAGTTTGTTCTTAAAGCAACAGCACGCACATTTTTAGTACAAACAAAATGACCTTTGTTATTGGTATAAAATGGTTACAAGCTCATCATCATCATCACCATCATCATCATCATATTCGGTTTAACGTCTGTTTTACATGCTCATACTTATATTATGTATACATATGATATGATATGTGATACAACACTTGAATCTTGCAAATAAAATCACTTTCTATTTGTTGGGAGGGTTTTTTGCTAAATCACTCAGGTTTTTCTTTTGATGAAATACAAATTCTAAGGAAGTTTTGGCAAGGATTGATTATAAATATATACCTTAAGATTTGGATTTGATTGGGTTTGGTTTTCCCCTGAATACCATGCTTTGTGCATGAAATACCAGCTTGAGGACTGGTGGTGAGCAATCTTTCTCTAACGGGCAGGTGAAGTGCTTTTTAGCCTTGGTTGGCAATCACCTAGAGTCAGTGTATCAATTTTGTCACGGGTCCCCATTTCCTCAATTGGTTGGCATCAGGAAATGTGTCTGGTCTACAAAAACGCTGCCTCATAAAAAATGATACTTAAAATGACTTTTGAAGCAATGTTATACAACTGCATCAAGAGGACTGGAAGTTCTGAAAGTGAAGGTGTCATGGACAGAAGGACTTCTGTTGGATGTAGGTAGAATCAGGCTGTCATCAAGCTACTACATCAACCTCAAGAAGAATTGACAAGTTTTAGTCTCTGTAGTCTGAATGTTGGAAGTTTGAGAGGCAGATCTGGTGAAAGTTTTTGGAATGTTGGCACATTGACTTGTGCTGTACCTATGACACTCAATGGAGAGGGAAATCTGTGAGAATGACTGAGGGAAAAGAAAAGATATCTTTTTTGGATTGGCAGTGAAAAAGGAACTGGAGGTGTTGTTATTTTTCTGAGACATTCTGTTACCTTTGTGACACTATAAATGCCAGTGGAGGGGCAGATGCAAGTGTGACTGCAAGGGTGAAGAGTTGATGGAGTAAGTTCTGTGTACTATTGCCACTGCTTACCAGCAAAGTTCTATTATTTCCAACCAAAAGCAGAGTCAATCAGGCATGTGTACAGAGTGTTATGATGTATGGCAGCAAAACATGGCCAGTGAAAGGTGAAGATCGGAGGTGCATGGAAAGAAATAACATGAGAATGATTTGGTGGATGTGTAATGTTACCCTGAACAACAGGCTAAGCTCCATGGAACTCAGGAAAAGATTAAAGTTGGATGGCATCAGTGAGTGCATGCAGAAAAGATGGCTTTGTTGGTTTGGTCATGTGGAGAGAAAAGATGAGAGTGGTTAGGTGAAAAAGTGCATATCGATAAAAGTGGAAGGTGCTGTTATGAAAGGGAGGCTACAGAAAACATGGGAGGAAGTAATCAAATTGGATTTGAAGCAAAAAGATGTCACCAAAGATCTAAGAGCAGACCAGCTTGGAAGTCCATATTATTGAACCGTCCAACATATGCAATCATGTAAAATGGACATAAAACCTAATGATGATGATGATGATGATGATGATGAAGTAACATGTAAGTGTCAAGTTGACATGGTCTTATTGTACAGATGAAATCCAAAGAATACTTAGCAGAGTGCACTATGTTGTTGTTTTTTATTTTCTCATATTTTAACTTTTTAAGACAACTTTAAAGCTTCTACTAGAAAGATTAGCTATTTTTTTATGTTTGCTTTATTTTTCATCACAGGAATATTTTGACATAAAAAAGGACCCACCAGCACAATGTTCAGCAGGACCACTAGGTGATGATAGTAGGTAACTTTATTTTATTGATACCTAACCTTCCATGCACAGTTACATAGAATTTTTGTACACTATTAAGCACTGTTGATTTGAAAGCAGAAGTGTAGTTATTGTTTCTGAAGATAAAATACCAATTGCAGGTGATATTTGAGTCACTGGCATCATTGAACTTGAACATAAATAAGGGATGTGACAAATGTGCATAGGTTGCATTTTTAAGGATAATTTGATGAGCTTGCTTCTTTGCAGTATGCATCAAGCAATGAGTAACTGTTGACAGGCCATGAAAATCTTTTGCCAACCCCTTTTTGTGTTTTGAGCTCCATGCATAAACATATTTTGCATGGCATGAAAAATGTGAAAGCTCAAATATTCCATGGGTTAATAGTCAGTAATTTAGAAGCTTAAGTAATTTTGCATTCAGAATGTGTAACTAAATTTGCCTGTTTGTGGTATATTTGGTAAGGGAAGAATGCAAAAGAAAAGTGCTTTGCAGAAAGACAAAATTTAAATAGTTTGTTCTTAAAGCAACAGCACGCACATTTTTAGTACAAAATGACCTTTGTTATTGGTATAAAATGGTTACAAGCTCATACTTATATTATGTACACATATGATATGATATGTGATACAACACTTGAATCTTGCAAATAAAATCACTTTCTATTTGTTGGGAGGGTTTTTTGCTAAATCACTCAGGTTTTTCTTTTGATGAAATACAAATTCTAAGGAAGTTTTGGTGAGAATTAATTATAAATATATACCTTAAGATTTGGATTTGATTGGGTTTGGTTTTCCCCTGAATACCATGCTTTGTGCATGAAATACCAGCTTGAGGACTGGTGGTGAGCAATCTTTCTCTAACGGGCAGGTGAAGTGCTTTTTAGCCTTGGTTGGCAATCACCTAGAGTTAGTGTATCAATTTTGTCACTGGTCCCCATTTCCTCAATTGGTTGGCATCAGGAAGGGCGTCTGATCTACAAAAATGCTGCCTCATAAAAAATGATACTTCAAATAACTTTTGAAGCTATGTTATACAACTGCATCAAGAGGACTGGAAGTTCTGAAAGTGAAGGTGTCATGGACAGAAGGACTTCTGTTGGATGTAGGTAGAATCAGGCTGTCATCAAGCTACTACATCAACCTCAAGAAGAATTGACAAGTTTTAGTCTCTGTAGTCTGAATGTTGGAAGTTTGAGAGGCAGATCTGGTGAAAGTTTTTGGAATGTTGGCACATTGACTTGTGCTGTACCTATGACACTCAATGTAGAGGGAAATCTGTGAGAAAGGTTGAGGGAAGAAGAAAATATATTTTTTTTGGATTGGCAATGAAAAAGGAACTGGAGGTGTTGTTATTTTTCTGAGACATTCTGTTACCTTTGTGACACCATAAATGCCAGTGGAGGGGCAGATGCAATTGTGACTGCAAGGGTGAGGAGTAGATGGAGTAAGTTCTGTGTACTATTGCCACTGCTTACCAGCAAAGTTCCATTATTTCCAACGATTGGTTAACAGTCAGGTATCTTAAATCTAAACAGTCACTGGATAATTACTTTTAAGGTGGTCACAGCACTGCAGCATCCACAGCAGTTTGGAAGAAGCAGGGGTGCCCCAGTTCCTCCCATATAAATAGGAGTTTACACCCTGTCTAAAGGATGGGTGGTTAGGGAAAAAACCAATGTAACATTAAGCCATTTTTTTCAAGATTCCAGCTTCAATGAATTAGTTAGGGCAACCCCAATAAAAATTCCAAAACACTCCAGCCTAGAATTTCTTTTTTTTTAGTCTTGGCAGATAGAGTTTGCTTTAGGTTTGTCAACAACACATTCATTCCAACAGTTGCACACAAAAGGAAGAACTGGTTTGGGGTTCACCTGTGTCAAATTTGTCCTCTTGTTCAGTGACTTGCCCCAGGTTAGTAATAGGAGGAGGAGGGGGGGGGAGAGATTTTTTGTAGACAGTTTGTTCAAAATGTCTTTTTTTATGACAAGAGTAGCAGGTTGCATTGACGGGTGGGTAGTCTCAATGTGAGCATGGTATCGGTACAGAAATATTAATCCTTTGGTCAGTGAGTCTTTTCCCTGGACCCTGAAATCAAAATTGTTGCTGCAGCAGTGCTGGAGGCAGAAAAAGCTTCTGGTGGTGTTTTGCCCTATGTGAAAACCAGCTTTTTGATAGTTAGCTTGAGTATTACCTTTATATTGATAAGTAGTTATTGGAGAATGGGGCTAGAAACAATTCTGGTAAATGCATCACTGGTAACTGAAGGCAGTACAACTCAGCTGTGATATTGATGCATTCCCAATCTCTGGACAGGACTTAATTTGAAAATAATATAGTGTAGATGGATAGGGGTTGAAATCCCCCAAAAGTGAAAAAGGTATGTTTACCAAACAGGGTATCAGCCAATTTCTGTGGCTATCATCATGGGCACATGCTCTACCATCTGAGCTATCACTGCCCATTCTTAACCAGATCATTTTGTAACAATACCTTTCACTTGGGTTCTTCCCCATCAGGTACCTTTCATTGGAAATCTCATCCAAATCATACAATACAATCATACTTGGCCTTTAACTGATTGATAACTTCCCCCCCCCCCCCCACCCACCCCCCACACCCCCTATCGTCCCTTCATATTTTTGCTAGATGTCACTTTGTCCTTTTTATATTTTT
>RDPX01000305.1:150710-172376 GCA_003991215.1 Morbakka virulenta
AAAACTTCCCCCCCCCCCCCCAACATGATCCAATACCGCCTTTGTTGGACTTTGAAATTTTGGGCAAGATTCTCAGTTACGCTTTTTAGAATTTTTTAGCTTTGGAACATCAGTCAGCAAAATCATGTTAAGTTGCAATTGTTGCAAACTATTTGTTGTAAGCAGACAGTTGACATATAATTTTTTACGTACCGTTTACTTGATCTGTTTTAGCCATAATAGCAGCTATGTCTTTTTTTAAAACCAAAAAGCAAGCAGAGTGACATCCATAGACAATGTTTTTTAAGCACTACAACTTTTTTCCAGGTAATTTATCCAATATCCCCGGTATTTATTCCATTTTGTAGGCCCAGATCACTGGTACATGTAATGATCTATGTATTGTAATAGGTAAAAATATTTCTGTAAGTACCACATACAGTCTTTGGTAGATTTTCAATATAGGTATGAATAAGACAAAACGTTTTGATTTTTGTTTAATTTACTTGGTGACAAGTAAAGAGTTCGTAGTGGAGAGGTATTTTAAAGTTTCCAAAAGAACTTGGTTTCATTGTTTTTCTAATGAATAAGTTTGTTTACTTATTATATTGTTGGTGACATGATATACAAAGGGAACCTTGTTGAAAGGCTGTCGTATAGCAATGTAGTCATACCTAAAATGCACAATTGTTTATTGAAGGACTGTAATAATAATTCAGTTTATTAGCAGTAGATATGTAGTAGTTGATCTTTTCAAAATTTCATTTGGCTATTGCTACATGGTAGGATTATCCTTCCTTATAAATAGGTAGTTTTGAAAAGCAGTTTTAAATTCACAGTTTGTGGTAGTCAACCTAACTTAAATGACTTGTCCTTGATTGCAAACAAGTCACAATACCATACATTCAACTCAATCCTTTTTATAATTGATTGTACATAACTTCGATATTGCAAATATCTTTACCCAGAGTATGTATGTTAAGGGGTGATGGAGTGTGGCCAATTTTTTGTTTCTGATAAATTTTTTAGATAATTTTTTTTTTGCTGAACATCAAAAATGTATATTGTATTGATTTTTTTAATGTTATCAGGGTAGGTTAAATAAATTCTGTTTGTCTGCTTTGATTTTGTAGTGTTTCAGTGGCAAGCAACAATTATGGGCCCTGTAAGTATTGCTTTTTTTAATGATATAAACTTGGTCATAAATCCATCATTTGTGCCTGGAGAGTTAGTATTACTCTAGATGCAGCAATACAATACCTTCATTGAGCATATTGATATAAAATGGCAGTATAAACCATTTGTGAAGTTAATTTTGAATTGGACAGAGTGAATCCATTATTGATATTTAATCCACTGTGCAGTAAAAAGATTAAAATTAAACACAAGAATACTAGCAGTTCATGTCTGCCTTGCATTTTGAATCATTGGAAGCCTTTCTTCTTCTTCTTCTTCATCATCATCATCATCATCATCATCATAATATCCGGTTTAACATCCGTTTTACATGCTAGCATGTGTTAGACGCTTTCTTGAAATTGACTTCCAAGTTATCCTATCCTTCACCAGGTCTTTGCTGACACCTTGATTGTTCTGCATCTGCTTGCCCAAGCATTCTTGTCAATTCTCTTCACATGACCAAACCAACGAAGCCTCCTATTCTGCATACAGCTGCCAATACTGTCCAGATTCAATCTCCTTCTGAGTTCATTAGAACTGAGCCTGTCCTTTAGACTTACACTGCACATCCATCTTATCATTCTCATGTCATTACGCTCCATGCCGCTGACATCTTCAGCTTTCACTGACCAAGTTTCACCCATTGAAAAAAAATTTTTAATTATCTATTTTTTTCTTTTTGTAATCAGGAAAGTTTTCGCCCAAAGTGAATGTGGTCTTGATTGCCATATTTAATTTGTGTGCCACAAGCTGTTGATCTTTTTTTCATCCATACACTACTTTAACCCTGAGTCAGTACTTTTATCTCATGAATAATTATGCCCCAACTTGTATTTTTTCAAATTTCTACCTTCACCACTTTTTATCAGCCTTTCCACTTACAACTTGTTAATATTTGTGAACTTTTCTCAATATAATATGTTTTCCCTTTAAGTGATAGCATTAACTGTAACATTTAATTACTTGAGAACTAAAGATTTATTCACAATTTTGATTGAAACTAAAGTGTGTTACGATTTTTCAAAGATTTGCATCACCCCTTCCCCTATCCTCAATTTTTCTAAAAGGTTTTTCCGAGAGACATTCCGTAAAACCCGTAGAGCTACGGGAGAGTGCCGTGAATGGCTCCCCAGACATTTTTTGAATTTAGGAGTCGGAGATGGTTTGCCTTCCTCTATACCATTATTATAATTCTCTTAAAAAGATATTAAATTGTTTAATACCGTTTTTTAAAGATTTTAATGTTGTAATACAGTACATGCCATAGTTTATTGTAAAGATCTTAGTAAGGCATACTTTTGCATTAGCAGGACATTTAGTAAAGAGTAGTTTTGGATTAACCTAGCCTGTGTTTATCCAGTTTTTTAGAAATCATTTTTATTTAAAAACACTGGCATTGCATCTCTTAGTAAACTGAACTAATTTTTTTCATAACGAAGAATATATGGAAAAATTAGGAGGGGTGTTTCTGTTGGCTTCGCTGCCCTTGGCAGTACTTTCCCTATGAATTAATTCCTACGTGTGCCACTGCTTGATTAATGATCTGTCATTGCTTTGACTATGGTATGAAGAATATAGTCAAGAGTTTTGCGTACCGCAGTAACATTTCCTTGTGATTTTCATATGGGAGAAATTAGCATCACTGTATCTATCTTGTGTAATACCAACTACTTATACACCATCTTAGAGGGCACTATTGAAAATTGATAAGGATAAGGGTGAGAAAAGAGATTAGATGGAGGCCAGACGTACAGTTGGAGCACAACATTTTTGAATGCCTTGAGGCCATTCAAGAATGAAAGAGCGTCGAGGCCCCTAGGCCTGTAAGCAAAACTGTTGCATGTTTTTGTAATAAACAAAGCCGATTTGGTTTAACAAACAAAATGACTTGAGGTACTCAGCAACCAGATAAGAGTCCACACTATATTTGTGCACCAGTAGTATTGTGTTATGGACAAAGGGTAATGGTTTACGACGTTACTGATTACCTTTGTATTCCTTTTTATAGCCGGACAGTCCTTATTCAGGAGGTGTCTTTTTCCTCAGAATACATTTCCCAACAGATTATCCATTTAAACCACCCAAGGTAAGCGACATTGCATTTGTAATTAGGTTTCCCTGTATGTGTGTTCGTCTATGTTTGTCTGTGTTGACAGGTGGTCAGGGTAAAAGAGTAAGTTACAGTCATTTTGTTACATCTGTTATTATGATCAATATTTATGTGTATATGTATGTACGTATGTAATGTAATGCGTGTGTGTATGTGTGTATGGTTGTCTCTATGTATGTTTGTATGTATGTATGCCAATTTGTAATAGCCATCGCGGAATTTCATTGCTTTGTGTTGTTGAAAAGGTTTTTGCGAGACTGCTCTTGAATCGGTTAGAGATATGTCTTTGCAAGGAGGTTATTCCTGAATGGCCAATCTGGTTTTCATGCTGGGCGTGGAGCTGTTGACATGATTTTCTCCGCCAGGCAGCTTATTGAGAAATGGAAAGAGCAACGTCCCCCTCTTTGTGAAGTATTTGTAGATTTTTGACAATTAATGGTGATGCTCTCAGGAAGGTCCTTGGCCAATGTGGTTGTACGCCCGTATTTGTTGATAATATCAGACAGTTAAATCATTTTATGAAAGCTCGTGTAGATTTTAATGGTCAGTTTTCAGAAGAAATTGCTACTGACAATGGAGTGAAACAGGGGGAATTCTTGCTTCAACTCCACCCCCAACTTTCACTGTATTTGACTGCGGTTCTGTGGTATGCTTTTCATGACTGTGACATAGGAGTTTATTTAAGTGTTCAACTTGAGAAGATTCCAAGCCAAGACTCTTGTACGTGAAAATTTTGCTAGGGACCTCCTGTGTGTTGATGATGCCCATCTTGTTGCTTATTCTCCTGATGACATGCAGTCTGTCATGGATTGTTTTGCTGATGCATGTGGTCGTTTTGGTTTGACAATCAGCATTGGTAAAACCAAGGTACTGTATACTTAGCACCTCATGAGCTTTATGTAGAGCCCGACATTTTTGTTAATGGAAAAAGGCTTGAAGTTGTCAAATATTTTGTTTACCTGGGCTGTGCGCTCTCATATAATGGCTCTCTCGATTTTGAAATCAAGAAAAGGATCAGCAAAGTTTCAGGTTCTTTTGGCAAATTAGAAGACAGAGTTTGGTCTGATGGTGATCTCACTCTAAAAACCAAACTTTCTGTATACAAGACCCGTGTGTTGGCCACTCTTCTCTTTTGTATGCCTCAGAGACATTGACTCTGTATCAGTCACAAATCAAGCTGCTTAGAGATTTTACCATCGTTGTCTGAGGCACCTTTTTGGAATCAAGTGGGAGTGTTTTACCCACAACACTGCTGTCTTGTCCAAAGCAAACAGTGTAAGCATATCGTCAATGGTAATGAGAAGCCAGATGCACTTGATAGAAATGGACGACTCTAGGCTCCCTGAGCAAGTGTTCTGCTGTGAAATGTCATCTGGAAAGAGACGTCAGTGTCAGCCACGAAAAAGGTTCCAATGGCAATGTTAAGGAGAACCTGAGGTATATCGAGATTGCTGAAGACAGCTAGGAGGCCTTAACTGCTTATTGTGAGCATTTGAGGGGTCTAATCATTCAAGGTGCCAGGTTGTATAACGAGAACAGAGAATCTGCAGGAAGCATGAACTTTTTCCAGTTGATTGTGACCCTCTTTGGCCGGGTAATGTGTGTGGTCGGACTCTGTTGTCTAAGGGACGATTGGTAAACCATCTGAAGCCTCATCAGACCACCAGACCCAGAATCATTTTTGTTGTCCCCCTTACTGCTGCTACTTCTGAATCTTCCATTTACTTATGTCCATCTTGCCTCTTGCCCCAAAACCTGCATGTGTCGCTTGAGTCCACTTTGACCTGGTGGACTCAAGCGACACCAGGATTCATGGAGATGAATATCCCATTGTTGCCACGCCGAGGAATCACTTGGAATGCCACGTCTGTCACAAACTGTGCAAGTCGATTGCATGTCTCAAGAGCTACTTAAGACTATTTGGGCGGAAAGAGCAAGTAGAAGAAAGAATGAAAGAATGTGACTCGTATGACAAGACGGAGCAATCATCATGTATGTATGAATGAATTTATGGACATTCATTTGCGACCCCTATTGAACAGACGTATTGGAAGTTGTTTCTGCTAATGCCTTTCCGGAGTCACAAAGTAGCTTCAGATCTGGTAAATGGGCTATGCATGTGATTTTTTTCAGCCCGGCAAATGTAGGAGGAATGCATTGAACAGCAGATTCCACTGTACCAAGTGTTTGTGGACCTGACCAAGGCTTTCGACACAGTCAACAAGTATGCTCTCTGGTTGATTTTAGAGAAATTCGATTGACTTCCAACCTTTGTTAGAATATTCAAGGGGCTGCACAGGGACATGAAAACTCTCATCTCCTTTGACAGAAAGTTATCTAATGAAATCCCAATTGACAGAGGTGTCAAGCACGTTGCTATTCCTGCAACCAACCATTCTTTTCTCTCTATTCTTTGCTGATCTACGTGCTCTTGCGTTTCGAGATTGTGATAAGGGGATCATGTTAAGGTTTCGAACTATAGGTCGCATTTTTAATCTCAGAAGGTTTACTACCAAGACCAAACTACATCATGCCTTAGTATTATAGCTACTGTATGCAGACGACGCTGTTTCTTTTCACACATTGAAGCTGGTATGCAGCATATAACGGATCTTTTTGCTGAATGCTTCACTCCCTTTGGTCTGAAGATCGATCTTATACTTGGAACTGAACACAATGGTCAATTGTGTTTGGCTAAGAGTAGTTGATTTGTTGTCTACCTCGATAGTGCTTTGTCAAGGGACTGCGCTCTTGATACTGTTGTAACTTTGGTGAGGTTGGAGAAGAGAGTGCGGTCTGATCGTTGTATCATAAACAAGACAAAGACCTGCGTTTACAAGACGTGTACTAACCACACTCATGTATTCGTCGGATACCTGGACATTGCATCAAAGGCACATTAAATGGCTTAAACTATTCCACTAAAAATGTTTAAGGTGTATCTTAAATATCAAGTGGCAAGCACAAGTACCCGACACTGAGGTTCATGAAGACTCGCGTACATTGGGTAGGCCACTTCGCTCGGTTTTTGACGGTAAGAAAGTTGTTTTTGTCGACTAGAGCTCTTTTAACAGCCATTTGGAATTAAATGCATCGAAAGCAGATTTTTTGTTTGATGTTGGTACCTGCAAGCTGTTATCCCGCTGTACCTGCCGCGCTTTCAGACACCTTTTAGGTCATGGTATGTAACTGGAATATATGTATGTAATTTCCTGTGCATACAGATTGTTGTGCCCTAGAGCTGCATAAGGTCGCTATGAAAATTTAATATGAAGCCCTCTTTTACTTTTTGAAATTTGTATTTCAGTTTAGGGACTTCTTAGTTCTTTTAGTACGAAAAACTTACGATGTCTTAAATTCAGTTGACATGTCGGTTTACACATGTTTTAATAATAAAGTAGACATTGTGGGCATTTTGGTCAAAAGATTGTGTTTGTGAAGATTTCAACGTGCATCATCGAGACTGGTTTGTTCGCTCCCATGTCGTGATTCTGCCGGAGTACAAGTCTTCTACTTCTCTGAGTCACAATGCTTGCCACAACTTATTGGTTATACAAAGAGGGTTTCTGACAGAAAGGTTCAAAACCCTTCCTTCCACTCTGAATCTCGTTCTAACCCCTTGCACTAACATGTTTACTTGCTCGCTCCACTGGGTCATTCGGAAAATGTCATGGTCACGGTTTCAGTCTCTCTCTTGCTTTTCAAGGTGTTAATGGAGTACCATTACGTCGCATCCTATACAGTTGTAAGAAAACAAACTGGAATGGTTTCCGTATTTTTTGCATCTTTCTTGGAGTTATGTTGACAAATTGGACGGTGGGTTATCCATTAGAAGTTTCATCATGGCTTCATGTTGATAAAGATTTTTTTTGACCATCGAAGGAAATTCCAGTTTAAACCTTCTTCCTCTTCTGTTCTCACCAGCATGTGCAGTACTTCTGGCTCATCGCAATCATTATTTTCATCCTAACAGGCGAGTTCCCTTTTTCTAAAGCAACTAACTGTTAATTATTCTTGACGAGGCTGAACAGAATATTATGGAAGGACTTGTAACTTCGTGATGAGTCAGATAATTTGATTAGAAGCTTTCTAGAAGGATCTGCAACATTTCAGTACTCCAAAAGTTCAAATCACCCTAATTCATTATGTCTCCTGTATCTAAAGCTAAACTCTTTGCACGGCTTTTTGGAGCTAATTATACTCTCGATAATAGAGATCATTACTTACCTGACAAGCCATAACGTACTGATTTGAATCTTAATGAAATTAATATTGCTCCTACCATAGTTTCATCTGTCATTTCCAGTCCTGTTTTCCCCGCTGTTGAAAGTTAGCATCTGTCATCTAGCATTTAGTCTCAACAACTCTGGTGAAGGTTCTGATCCCGGTAATCACCCGCCATTACGTTTTTTACTTTTTTAATTAAAATTGTTATGACCAAAATTTTCTGGTCTATTAATCCAGTATCAGTTATTTGTTATCGGTTAAACACTAAATCTTTTTAGCCTTTTTTTTTCCAAAACATCAGTATGACTTACGTTCGCGATTGTTTACTGCTGACCTTCTTTCTATCATCATTGAACGTATTCATTCGTACCCGTGATGTTGTTGACGAATTAAGGGCTCTTGCCATTCAAAGGTTTTCGATAAGGCTTGGCATGATAGTCTTATCTTAAAGCTCAAAGGATATGATTTGCAGAGTAAAATCTTGTCGGTATTACAATCTTTCTTTCTACGTGATCGCAGTTTCAAGGTTGTAGTGAATGGGTCCTTATCAAGTAGTTACTTCATTATTGGTGGTATACCTAGGGTTTTGATTTAAGTACAATTTTTTTCCGTATTTATAATTTATCTGTACCACCGTACCTTTTTAGAGATGCCTGAGGAAACGACATACGTTTGGAAAAGTCATAACGGCGAATCTCCTTACGACTGATCTAATTAACACCACTGAGTCGGGAGAGAAATAAACTGATCATTTTAAATGCCCAGAAAACCATGTGACCATTTCTCAACCAGTCGTCATGAATGACACTGCTAAACTGCTACTCGCTGAAGTACTCCTACATTCTTTCTTTCAGGAGAACTTGTCTTAATCGTTTCAAAGTTCTCAGTAGCAGGTATCTTGCAACTATATCTTTTATTTAACATACCCGTCTTGTGTATGCCCTCCTTCCCGTAGCTTGTTATTTTCCCAGTGGTCTTAGAAACTTTTGTGAGCGATATATAGTTTAATAAAAAAGAAAGAAAAAGACTGATAAGATATTCGAAGAAAATTGATTAACGTTGGGGGAAACCAGGCCGGGATAATCACAAAAAGCAACATGCTTTTTTTTAAAAGATGTAGCTTTTTCGATTAATTTGATCCAGCAGAAGTGCACCAAGAAAGCACTAAATCAAGGAAGTATGGTTGTGTTTAGATACTCTTTTGTGGGTAGGAACTGAGTGAGTATATTTTGAGGTTTTCTCATTCATATTTTTAGAAAACGATGTTAGGCGCGTTCAGCAGTGTGCAATCCTGGCCTGTTAAATTGGCTTTGTAATTTTGGTCATGTGTTGGTCTTTGCATTGTTGGATGAAAGAGGTATACCTATTTTGTCATTGGTGTAAAAAATGAGCTCCGGCTGTTTTGTTTGTCTTTTGTTTGTAAATTGACAGGCTGCAGGAAATAGGAAAGGACTAGTCTCGATGCTGATTTAATGTAGTTAGGCAGACGAATAGTGCGACCCAAAATACAAATTCATCCTTATAATTATAATTTTCATCGTCTGGTGTTTACTCATTGCAATTCTTTGACCACTAAAATTCTTTAATTTATCTTAAATCCTGAGGCAATTCAATTTTTTATCTGAACACTCTCTGTTTTATTGTTTTCTGCATTTGGCTTCATCTTTCTCACACTTTTTAATTTTGTTATGGCTAGGTTACTTTTACAACGAGGATCTACCATCCAAACATAAATCCAAATGGCAGTATTTGCCTTGATATACTGAAATCTCAGTGGAGCCCAGCACTAACTATATCAAAAGGTATGTCTTAGCAGTAGCTAGTCTTTCAATGTTAGACTTCCATTCCCACCTGCTACCAAGGAGTACAGATAATATCTGCATTATGTTATACAGATACAAAAAGAGGATATCAAACAACTTAAACAAAAATAGAAAGAGCATTTACGTTAAGTATGCTTCCTATTGCTGATTGGTTTGAAATTTAGCATTGCTGGAAACTAGACTCGCAATGTCATCAGTTTTAAATATACATATATGAAATAATATATGAAATAATTAACGTTTGGTAATCGAAACTCCTGAGGAATTTAGTTAAGCAATTCCTCGAGTCGGAAATCGAAAGCGGTAAAATTATTTATTACCATTTATTATAATTATTTAATTATTTATTGGAGGGCCCCTTCGCATGAAGTTCCAGGGTCATTCACGCCGTTATCTTTGAAATTTGAAATTTCATTACAAGCATTTAGAGGATGGTAACTGTTAAGTTTATACTACCACCTGTATTTTTATCGTGACACCTTCACTAGGAGGGTTGCCAACGATGGCTGAAGTGGTCCTCCTCCCATGACGCAGGCTTAACCCCGTCAAATGCCAACGTGGTATTTCAAGGGGTAGACTGACAGGTGCTGTACCTTGCCTATTTATTTATTTATTTATTTATTATTATTGAGTGGCGGAGCAATACGAGACCAAAAAGGACTCAGGGGTAGAAACCCCAGCAAACCCATCCGACTCCCAGCCTGATAAGGGTAAGCTTGGTGCATGCATCACACCCAAGTGTGTGCAATATTGATGTAAATTGAAACAGCACATGACCTTCCAGGTAGGAGCCTGTTTAGATTTTCCTGTTCAGGTGACCCATTCTGTTTAAAACGGTCTCCGTAGCGAGGCTTCACCCAAGATCTGAGGACTAAGTAACAAGTGCGAACTCCGTACTCAGCTTTTCAGAACTCGAAATCCACGCTCGCGAGACCTAGATATGATGCTCCCCCCACTACTCCCGCCCGATGAACAAAAATGCATGATGTGTCAGCCCCTTAGGGACATGCACAACTGGTTAAGGTCAGGCAACTGACCGGCAATTCTGCGGCTTGAGCGGGAATGTTTGATCTAGCCCATTCATAATTACCAGGCAAAACTAGTTCATTTACCCCACCAATCAATTAATATCAGAGGTCGTACGTCTTACGACGCCACGCCACTTACTGACAATAATAGTCAGTGTCTGGTGTAATTATCAGAGCAATTTGACTACACAGGGCCGGGGGGTCAATGCACTTTAGCAGTACTAGGCAGTACTTAGTTAATCCGGTCAACTAAGGCAAGCTTATCTTTTCCCACTGTTCCCGCCAGGTTTACCCAACTCGACTAGGGCAGAAGCGCTGCTTCCCGAGGAATTGCCAGGCGACCTGCTGGTTTGGGCACTTTCTGTCTACCCATATTATTATTATTATTTACGAATTTTTGTACAGGATAAATCAAATCAAAATACTGTAAAGTATGTACATATTTACAAAATTCTGTTCAGTCTTTGTGTCCTATAAATGGTGTTAAAGAGCCCTGTTGTACTAACCAGTTCAATTTGTTGCAAAGGGAAGGGACGTGAAGTCACTGAGGAAACTTGGAAAGGTTGAAGCTGGCCACATAAAGGAAAAAATTATTACGCCACCAGGATGCCTCTTTTACGTAATCGGCACAATGCAGGTTATCTTCCTTATTCGTTTAGTATGATAAATATTATAAGCAGATCGTCGTGAGCAGTAGGTTCATTTTGCTGGAAAGGTAATATGCTGGGTTTACAATGCTAGGCTTGACCATTTTTAGCATGGCTTTCTTGTCTTTAAATTTCCACTAATCTTTTAATAGTCATGGGTGTCACTTACGTTTTCCAGAATAGAAGTATAAAGACCTTTTCTTGCCATCTGGTTTTTTTTTACTTCTCTTTATTTGTTCACTATTTTTCTTTTTATGAGTTTTCTCGTCATAGTTAGACTTGCATCACACCCCTTTCCAACATGCATGCTAACCAAACAATAGCAGTGATGAAATTCTCGACGGAAAGTTCTTGTAGAAGACCACAAACAACTGATTTTTGAAAAAGTGGTGGGGTGATGGCAAGAGGAAGCTAACCACTGATGCAAAACGTCTCTTTCGTAAAAATTTGCAGTTGTAAAATTTTGTTAATTTTTTGGTTCTGTTTTATGTTTTGTTTTGTGTGTATACATTAGACTGCAGGTAGTTGGGGATGACTGCCACCTTGGGTTACCCTATAGACTTACTATAACGTATTTTTGTGTTCTAGATTAATGATTCCTTTTTTATCATCTATTACTAGATATGAATAAGGGGGAAAACCGCCAATCACTGCCATTGATTAACGCTCGAATGGTGTAGCACTTACAAAGAGGCCAGTAATATTTTAGTTTTTTTCTCACATGTATTTTTATTTCAGTACTTTTGTCGATATGTTCGCTGTTAACGGACCCGAATCCTGACGATCCACTCGTTCCCGATGTTGCGAAGCTGTACAAAGAAAATAGAAGCAAGTACGATGAAAATGCGAAAGACTATACGAAAAGGTATGCAATGTGACCACTGGGGTCAGGTTTTTGTTGTCATAAAGTAGATGTCTGAACCAGCTCGCAGATGACTGTGTGAACTGGCTTCGTGAACTCAGCAAATCATTGCATGCAACGAACAGTGAATGAACAGATGATTTTGTATATATCAGTACATTGAGGAATGGCTTGCTTTGTAATTTGACGGAGTCACGTGTATTGCATTACAATTTTTCTCGTCTTTGTTGCCCTTTGTATTGTCTGTGCATGTAAGTTTAGAGAACTGAATTATATAATTTTTTTTTCGGATTTGTCTTGCTTAGCAGATAATTTCGTTGGATTTGAGACTTGTACTGCCCTTAACCAGCACCAGCTTTTAGACTGAAGTTTATCTCGAGCTCCTGGTATAAGCCGTTAAACGTCTGTATTCATAGACGACAGTGGTTCACTTCATTTTAAAGGGATGGAGTCAAATAAACAATAGATTTTGAAAATTAATAGCATGTTTTGTTTGTTGGATTTTTAATTGTTTTTATTCAAAAGGATTTCACGACCAGCTAGTACTTCCAACCTAGATTTGGAGACAATATCACTAAAGATGGATATTTCTTATTCAAATATTACGAAAGCTATTATCGTTACGACAAATTCACAGAGTTATTCTTTAATCACCGTATCACCTGTTGTTCTATCGTAACAGTAGATAAGGCTGAAGCAGAAAGAAAAAAAAACGTTCTTTTGTCGCGGCTTTCAAAATATCCTTTATCGTTCTGCTGAGTGTTTTCATCCAGTGCAAGACAGAGCTGAATCGTGACCAATGTGGAAGAACGACGGGGTACTTCGTCTGAGATAGCTTATTGCGTTCAAAACCGATACCAGATATTACTCAAACATAATGCTGTACTAAAAAGTTATAGATGCTAAGAGTAGCTGCTACTTGACCCCGGTTGGCCTCAATCTCGGGAGTCCCGTGGAACGAAAAGCAAAAGAATTCAAATGCTGTTAAGAATGGGTATTTGTGCTCCATATATCTGGTTAACAAAGTTTCTTTTTTATGTTCAAATCGGAATTATAATGCTTTAAGCAGTGTTTCGCATCATGTCATAGCCTTGTCGATGTATACATTATAAGAGTTAAGTGACCGTGGAAGGCACCAGATCGCCATCCTGTGTCATATTCCAAGTTGTGTGACTGAAACTTTTCACTATTTCCGTGACTAGTTGATAGCCTCTTGTATTCATCCCCGGCGCTCTTTGCGTTGAATCCCTGTACAGAGTCTTTCCACTTCACATGATGTGTTTATTGCCCATACACGTTTACCTCTCTTCTTACCCAATTCATTCTTTTCGGCACTTTTTTGTTTGTTTTTCGGTCCCAAAACCTAACATCCCCAAACGACACCACGCGTTAAAGCATCTGATTGCAGTCGTTTTCTTCCCTCATTCGTTCTCGACAGTTACATTTCGGATTGGTTTGTTGGTCGTGACCTTAGTTCCCGTGACAAGTTTGTTTTTAGCCCTTTTTAGACCCCTGTGCCTGAAGAAAGGTGCGATTGGTTTTACTGAGTTTCCCTTCTCGCCCCACAGCACAATTGTCTAATGCATTTGCAAGGCTAGTCGAACCGGATTGTACCACCCGGAGGTGTCGATAACAACGGCCTCGGTACAACTATTAAGCTCGAATCATACAACTTAGCTTCATAGACGCATTGGATGAAGCTAATTATTGTGAATGTACCTCTTGGTCGCAAGAAATGGTTTAGGGAGGCGGCGTAAAAGTGATATTACTTCTGTTCTTGTGTTCATGAAAGCATTCGTACTCTACTAACAGATTAAGTTAGCTGTTTGCCGCTGCATGTTTTAACGACCCGTTTGTTCGTTGTAAACTTTGTGCGAGTGTTTTTATACAGCCAGAAGAATGGTCTTATTCATTAATTTACCTCCTATCACGAGTAGTACAGTATCATTTAACAAGTATTTTGAGCTGAGACCAATAAACCTTGCCATCTCGAAATTTGGTTCGAGAGAGCTAGATGTTTCCAGAAATGTGCAATTTGAACAGAAAGGGACCACGACGGTAGCCCCGAACTAGCCGAAGCGCATTGCTAGACCAGAGTCTGGAATCCTGTGCTATTGTGACTTAAGATGGGCTTTGTTGGAAATGACAGCACCTTCATCGAACACATACTTAAATCTACTTATTGTTACAATCAGAACTACAATAAAGTAGGCGCTGTTTAGAATGAGAGCAATTGCACAAGTCATCTGTGAAGGGTTTGTGCACTAAGTCGAAAAGTTCAGTTGCCGAGTTCAGTTGAATTTTGCGCAGCTGACCTTGGCTCCGAAGTTCGGTGTTTTGAGGTTGCAGTTTGAGTTTTCAGTTATTGGATTATGTATGTTTTGCTGTGTCGGTAAACACTTCTTATTAGGTAACACTAGATGCCTATGATGTCCAGCCCAAATTTGGTCTGCAATCAAATAGTAGAATTTCATATCGGGAAATTTAGTTCGTGTGTACCTATTATTATTTATTATTACCTTTGATTATTTTATGTGCTGTCAAATTGTCTACCTAAAGTGCACTAATATTTTCCAGCTCTTATCCGCATCCGACTAATGCAGTATCACAAACATAATTACTCTTGCATCTCTTACAGTTGAACTTTGATCCTGTAGCGCATCTTCCTTGAGTCCAGTGTTAGTTTTAAGAGTAGCTTGAAAGGTCTGTTATCCTTGAAAACTTCATTTGAAGTTAAAAAAAGCACTTTGCGTTGTTATGTAAAGACAACGGCCATTCGCGGTTGCCCTATGACTAAGGAGCAAGAAGAATTCCTTCCGTACAGTGCTTTGTTGAGTATAGGGGATTTCCGCTCAAAGTTAAGTACAATGCGCAGCATTTTTGCACTACGATTATTTCCTGGGTGAACGCTTTGACCAGGGCTCATAATTGCAAATCGTAGATGTTCTGCAGACCCTTTAAAGAGTTTAATTGTGATTAAATTTCTTATTGGTGATTTCTAGCCTTTAAATAATGCATGTAATGCCTTTCCTATTTTGGTCGTAAGTCACTGCTAAGTTTAAAATGCCATTTGTGGAGCAAAATTAAGAATTTCAGTTTCCTTGCCTTGCAAAGGTGCAAGTAGAGGCTTAAAAAGGAGTTAAGCTGGCAAAATATAGTTTTTGTGACGGTTTGGTCATTGATTTGATGAAGGAGACTTCTATTAAAGAGTATCCCCCAGGCAATTTAATAGGCAAATTGCTTTGATATTGCATAGCACTTGCCACATAATAAACGACTTAATATAAAGCCATTGGAGAAAGAGAACTTTATTTAGGCAGAGACATAATGAAAGGGAATATATCCAACATAAATTCTGCTTTCTTCCTGTGATTATTGCTATATGCAGATGACCTGGTTCTCTCCAGTGAGACATTGGATGGTCTGCTTGCTAAATTAGAGACTTGGAAGAATGGTTTGGAAGAGAAAGGCTTGAGAGTGAACATGGGAAAGACAAAAGTGATGGTCAGTGGTCGCAATTTAGGAAATCCATTGGTTAGAAAGAAAAGTTTCCCTGTTCAGTCTGTGAGAAGGGAGTTGGGAGCAACTCAATCTATTGTGGTACTTGCAAGCACTGGGTACATAAACGGTGCAGTGGAATAAAGGGCAAACTGACAGAAAGTAGCCGTTTTAGCTGCAATAGGTGCACAGAAAGAGATGCAACCTGTGACTTAGACCAATGGAAAGTGCATTTTGAGGGTGAGAAAGTTGTCCAGACGTTTTGCTACCTTGGTGACACCCTTGGAGCTGAGGGGGGAGCTGTTGCAAGTGTTACAGCAAGGGTTAACAGTGGATGGAGTACGTTCAGGGAGCTAATGCCATTGTTAACCAGCAGAGCTCTGGCATTACCTACCAAAGGTAGGGTCTACCAGGCATGTGTACGTAGCACAATGATGTATGGCAGTGAAACTTGGCCAGTGAAAGCTGAAGATGTCAGCCGCATGGAGCGGAATGACATGAGAATGATAAGATGGATGTGCAACGTAAGTCTAAAGGACAGGCTCAGTTCTAATGAACTCAGAAGGAGATTGAATTTGGACAGTATTGGCAGCTGTATGCAGAATAGGAAGCTTCGTTGATTTGGTCATGTGGAGAGAATGGACAAGAATGCTTGGGCAAGTAGATGCAGAACAATGAAGCTGACAGGAACCACTGGCAGGGAAGTCAATTTCAAGAAATCGTTTAACACATGCTAGCATGTAAAACGGACGTTAAACCGAATATGATGATGATGATGATGATGATGATTAGAAACGTAAGCGATAATTCACCACTGAGCTAAAACGAGAGGTAAAGTAGACCGATTTTCTGAATACAGTTGAGTGGGGTGTAAACATTGGTCAATGGTGGTACTGTTTCTGTTGAGCATAATGCGGTTGCAGCTTGTTCATGACCTTGGACGAGGTGCATACTGCTGGAATTGTACCAGACCATGGCATTACCTTTCTTTGGAATCAGTACTACCCCAGAATAGCGGATTCGTCCGTCGTCTTGTTCTAGTTTTTCCGCAAAAGTTAATTTGTATTTTCGTAAATTTTGGCAGTTTCGAACACCAGGAATCAAGTCAGATCAAACATTTGAGCTTTCCTGGTTTCGCAGCTTGAAAATTATCTATTTATCTGGTGAGAGAGCATTTTTGTTCATTTCAGAATGAATCCAAACATTGGTTGAATAATGTTCTACTACTACTAAAGATTTATGATAATTTTTTTGAAGATTTTTTCATATATCTAACCTAATATATCCCCAACTGTTGACATAATTGCTGTCTTTCTTGCTAAGAAGTTCTTGCTAATAACCTTATTATCAGATATTAATGACGTCCTCTTGATTCGCATCACTTTTAATTTCTCATAGTTGGATCCAGGCTTACACTTTTGACACCCTTCTGAACCCACAACAGCCCTTCTGCTCCAAGTTTCTACTTGAAAACTTTGTAATATCAGATTTCTTCTTCTTACATATTGATACAAAAAAAGGCCAACGAATGCTGATATGGAATCGAGCACATCAATTACAAAGCTCTCGAATGTCTCCCATTGTTTTGAAATGCAACAACCCTTCAAGTTTAGGTTCTTTGTTTGGATTTTTATGTCAGCAGAGTTGGCTTCACCAAAGCAGACGGTGTTCTGTAATCGTTTACTATTCAATGGATCGAAAAATGCAACACCAACGCTATTTTCAAGTCTGTTTGTGGTAGATGACGTGTCACTATGGCCAAAATTTGTTTGAAAAGGTTTTTGAAATAAAGTATTACCAGCTAAAAGATTTTGTTTTAGTAGAAATTCTTCAAGGAATAACCAATTCCTGGAGAAAGTACCTTCTTGGCAAGCAGAAATAGAAAATCCAAATTTCTTGCAAGTAGGAATATTAGCCATGCCACTGGTTCAAAAATGCCTCCGGCACTGCTTCTGTCTAAAATAAACTTGCACAATGAAAAAATGTCTTGTTTTTGCTATTCGCCTTGAAAAAAGAAAAAGGAGAGGAATTTGAAAAGCCCTGCTTGAATTTTTTAACCCTATTGAAAATGAATAAAATATCTGACTTGCTTTAACAGAGAAGGGCATGTGCGTGTCAGTTCTTTTAATCTCTTTAAAAATACTGTTATCCTTTTTTGCATTGATTTTCTTTCAATAATCTTCTAACTTGGATTTACGCGCAAGAATAGTTTGTCTTTATCATATCATACAGATGATCTTTGGATAAATGGCAAAGTAATCGACTGTTCAGACTTGCAAAGACAACCATCATCCAGAAGACCAAATTCGATTTTAGATGTTTACTTACCTAACTAATGTTTTGATAAAGCACCGATTTGGATTGAGTTAATGTATCCCCCTCCCTAACTTTCTGTTCAACGCCCCCTCTCTAACTTTCTATTAAACGCCCCCTCCCAAAAGAGCTTAAAGGGGGCGTTTAATAGAAAGTTAGACAGTTGTGATGTTGGAGTCAAGTAAAACACGATTTTATTATCTGCGGTTTTCTCTTCTGTGATAATACGTTAATTATACACCGGAAACATCCGATACAACTTTTTACAAAACTAAATTGCGACAACTGACCATCACTTTTGTCTTTCCCATGTTCACTCTGAAGCCTTTATCTTCCAAACCCTTCTTCCAAGTCTCTTACTTAGCAAGTAGACCATCCAATGTCTCACTGGAGAGAACCAGGTCATCTGCATATAGCAATTCCTCTGGGCAACCCTTTCGAAACTCTCTTGACAGTGCTTCCAAAATACAAATAAAAAGCAGTGGACTTAGTACAGATCCCTGATGAACTCTAACTCCCACACCAAAACTCTCGGTATAGGAACTGTTATAGGAACTGGACCCTTACCCAACTTCTAGCATTTCTGTACATTGCCTGAACAACCTTAATCAGCCATTCACTTACTCCTAGTTTCCGTAAAGCCCACCAAACAACTTCTCTTGGCACTCTGTCAAAGGCTTTTTCCAAATCCACAAAGGCAAAGTACAGCTTCTTGTTCTTCCTGAGGTACTTCTCTTGCATTTGTCTAACGATAAAAATGGCACCAATAGTTCCTCGTCCAGGCATAAAACCACGTTGCATGTCATCGATGTTTATTTCACTTCCAATTTGTTTTTCCATAACTCTTTCAACAACTTTCAGGACTTGGTCCATTAGCTTTAATCCTCTGTAATTATCTCTTTCTAGAGCTTCTCCTTTTCCTATGTAACAATTGATAATTGTACTTATTTCCCAGTCCTCAGGAATGACACCATTTCTTATGATCTGATTTGTTAGATCAGTGATCATCTCTATATTTATTTCACCTGCAGCTTTGACCATCTCTGCCACAATTCCTGAAGGACCANTACTCCTAGTTTCCGTAAAGCCCACCAAACAACTTTTCTTGGCACTCTGTCAAAGGCTTTTTCCAAATCCACAAAGGCAAAGTACAGCTTCTTGTTCTTCCCAAGGTACTTCTCTTGCATTTGTCTAAGGATCAAAATGGCATCAATAGTTCCGTGTCCAGGCATAAAACCAAATTGCATGTCATCGATGTTTATTTCAATTCTAATTTGTTTTTCCATAACTCTTTCAACAACTTTCAGGACTTGGTCCATTAGCTTTAATCCTCTGTAATTATCTCTTTCTAGAGCTTCTCCTTTTCCTATGTAACAATTGATAATTGTACTTATTTCCCAGTCCTCAGGAATGACACCATTTCTTATGATCTGATTTGTTAGATCAGTGATCATCTCTATATTTATTTCACCTGCAGCTTTGACCATCTCTGCCACAATTCCTGAAGGACCAGCTGCTTTGCCTTTCTTCATTTTCTGTACAACTTCCCTCACCATTTCGTCGCTAAAAGACTGAATGAGGGCCTGAACATTTCACTGCATACCGTAATCAAAGCTGTGAATACAATCAAGGCTCATCCTGATAACGATCGTTTATTTCGCCAGCTCTGTCATGAAAATGACGAATCTTTCGAACGGCTTTTGTTTCACACAGAGGCTCGTTGGTTCTCGAAAGGCAACTGTCTGGAGCGTTTTTATGCACTCTATGATACGATCATTGAACTTTAAGAAAAACTTGCTAGCTCACTCTACGAGGCCGTCATGTCTTCAGAACATGATCTGGCATATCTGTGTGACTTCTTCGAAAAAGTGAATCAAATGAATCGAAAGCTTCAGTACCGCGCATTAGTGACTCAATAGTTTTGAAAGTTGACAACAGTTATCAGGAATTACACCGCTTGCTGCATAACAGAGTACTTCAATTGTATATACATATATATTTGTAGTAAATTAACAAATGGCTTTGATTGTTCTGAAAACGACCTAACTGACTTCATTTTCAATGAGAACCTTTGAATCGCCAGTTTGTAATTCATAAGTAATCTGCTGTTCTGTGCGTTTTCAAAATCAAATACCCAAATAATTTTGTTTTAGAGAAAGGAAATTTGATTCCATCGAATTGTCTTCTTTTGAGCATTTGTTATGTGTTTTTTGATATGTGTTTTTATTCACAAAGGGGGCGTTTGCCGAGAAAAGGTCGGGAAACACTGTTCTAGAAAATCTTATCAAAAAGGATGATTAATTTGATAGTTGACCGATTGAGGAGGATAGACTAAAGTTGATGCGAACTGGAAGGAAGAAGCCAGTGCAAAAGTTATAGAACTTGTCACAAGAGGGTCCTCTCATTTAAAAGTAAATGTTTCTAGGATCTAAGATAACTACTAAGAATTAAGGGAACAAAAAATAATATAACCTACTCAACCCAAGTGACATGCGAACCTGTAAAACACGGAGTCTTATGAAAGATATCCCTCGAATTTCAGGTTTTAAAGAAACATATTAGCGTTCATTAGAAATAGAAAAAAACCTGTTGGCGTCTAAATTTTGTGCTAACATTTGATGCCCTGCTTTTTTATAGTTCAACGCAAATTACAATTCTAGACATGTCAAATTGTTCTGTTAGGTACACAGAAAGTCGCTTTTTGCTTTCCAAGTTTCTTTCTAAGTAGTATCTGGTCGTTATTTTGTTGATCATCGTTTATGGCGTGTGCAATTTTGGTTTGAAACCGAAGATTGGGTTTATCCTTATGTATCATGTGAGGATTCAGGTTTTTCTTTCCTATAGACGGAAAATAGACGCGATTAGGTAACCAGCCAAGATTAAATATGTACTAATTAGAGAAGTGATATGAACTTTTGACTTACAAAATATTTCAATATTCTATATTGAAATTGCCTCGTATCTTTTTAATGTTACCCCAAATTGTAGGGATCTTGCAGGATATGAATGTATTTCACCATTTATTCATCTGGCTGCAGGGAGTACCAACACTCTAGTTTGTCTTACCTTTGGGAATTGTCTTTTCAACGCCAGGCTTTAATCTGGCTTTGAGCCTGATGTCAACAATTATACGCATCAGGAATTCTGTGTCTCCTAATTTGAATGACCTAGTCATCAGGGTACTGTACACAATGATACATCCCAAGTTCTGTAGCGAAAAGATAGCGGCATTGTCATGTCTGGTTAACTGCTGCCATTTACTTTGTCTGTTGTACCACTTTGTCATTAGAACTATCTCCCGGTAACAGATTAAAAACACAACAAAAAGACACTGCGAGTGTTGTTTCTGAAGTAATCGAATGAAAACATTCTCTTCTACCCAAATTTAAACCAATTAGCATCCGAAGACCATGCTTGGTCTCATTCAAGCATGAAATACCAGTTTGAGGACTGGCGGGGTATAGTCTTTCTCTCACGGGGAGGTGAAGCTCTCTTCAGCCTTGGATCACATAGAGATGGTGTCTCAATAACACTGGTCCCCATTACCTTAATGGGTTGGTGTCGGGAAGGGCACCCGGCCTATAAAAACACTGCCTCATCATACCATGAAATGACATCCAAAGATATCCTGCATAACTGCGTAAACGGGACTGGAACTAATTTAAGTGAAGGTGTCGCGCACGGTAGGACTTTTGTTCGATGTAGGCAAAATCAGACCGTTATCAAGCTACTGCATCATCAACCGAAAGAAGTGATGACAAGCTTTAGACTCTGTAGTCTGAATGTGGGAAGTTTGAGAGGTAGATCTGGTGAAGTAGCAGAGTTTCTTGAGCGAAGACACATTGATTTCTGCTGCATCCAAGAAACACGATGGAGAAAGAAATCTGTAAGAATGGTAGAAGGAAGAAAGGCAACATACAAGCTGTTTTGGATTGGTAATGGAAAAGGCACAGGTGGTGTAGGTATCTTTGTTGCAGAGAAATGGATAGACAAGGTGATT
>RDPX01000305.1:175343-188477 GCA_003991215.1 Morbakka virulenta
AGGGGGGAGCTGGTGCAAGTGTTACAGCAAGGGTTAACAGTGGATGGAGTAAGTTCAGGGAGCTGATGCCATTGTTAACCAGCAGAGCTCTGCCATTACCTACCAAAGGTAGAGTCTACCAGGCATGTGTACGTAGCACAATGATGTATGGCAGTGAAACTTGGCCAGTGAAAGCTGAAGATGTCAGCCGCATGGAGCGGAATGACATGAGAATGATAAGATGGATGTGCAATGTAAGTCTAAAGGACAGGCTCAGTTCTAATGAACTCAGAAGGCGATTGAATCTGGACAGTATTGGCAGCTGTATGCAGAATAGGAGGCTTCGTTGGTTTGGTCATGTGGAGAGAATGGACAAGATACTTGGGCAAGTAGATACAGAACAATGAAGGTGACAGGAACCACTGGCAGAGGAAGACCAAAGAAAACCTGGGAGGAAGTGATAAGGATGGATCTGAAACAAAAAGGTGTCAGCAGAGACCTGTTGAAGGATAGGATAACGTGGAAGTCAATTTCAAGAAATCGTCCAACACATGCTAGCATGTAAAACGGACGTTAAACCGAATATGATGATATGATGATGATTAGGCTTGGTCTTTAATTACATTGCACTTGTGGTGAGTAAAAAATGGTCGACTGAGTTATCACACACTGACAAGTTAGTTTTTTTTCAAATCAAAATTCTTGCCTGATTTAAACATTGACACAGTTTAACTGGGACGTAGTTTCATTTACTCTCGCATTTCTCTATAATATTTGCGGAGCTAGATGTTTGTTAACACAGAAACGCTCCGGACATTTCATGGATTTATGAGACAAACTGCATTAAAAACATTGACTGTAAGTAGGGTATTTTTACCTCGAATCTACCACAGGCCAATTGTCATTTTCTGTTAGCTATACTCTTAACTGCTGTCAAGTTTGTCTTGGTGTAAGGTTTCTTTCTAACTGTACTTTGTTGGTCACGAAGAGGTACATCTTCATCGTCGTCTTGTCATGTCTTGTAAAATAATTGGGAGATTCTCAAAAGAGAGAACATGCCAATGGATAATGCGCAGACCAGGGGTGACACGCAGCAGCCGCCTCTTGAATGGTGCTGAGTTGGCCTCATTGATAACTGCAGGAGTTTGTTACAGTTGTGAATTTGATCGGACGGGTGGTAATGACCACAGTACTAAAGATTAGACCAGTTAGTTGTGTATTGTCCCGGTTTCCCCTAGCACGACGTTTAGAGCGCTCTATGTCTACTACTTCCGATTATATACACTCTCCTTCCAAAAGCTTGGAAACGAGTCAACAAACAGGCCTAAACTGGAAATGGTTTAGCGCGAAGTGCAAAAGTAAAGCGTGTTCGTACGCGTCATATCGTTCCAAGGTGAACTGAATTATTTATTTTGATGCTAAGTAATATATCTAAAAACATTTGTAAAACTTCCATTTACAAATAAAAACGGGAAGGAACTTACTAATAAAAGTGTCAACATGGTAAGAGGTAAAGAAATTTCGTTTGAAGACAGAGTGGCTATCAAAACATTCCGAGAAGCAGGCTATTCCTTCGGAGAAATTGCAAACACAATTGGTTGCAGCAAGACAGCAGCCTACAAAGTATTTAAAACTTACCAACAAACTGGTACTGTGGCAGTTCGCAAGAGGATGGGACGGCCAATAATATTTTTCGAACGAGATGAACATCTCCTGAAAAACTCGAAAGAATTGGTTTATTTGTCGTCGCTTTCTGTGTGACTCATTTAATAACTTTTCAAAGAAGAAACCAACGTTGCAGCATCAAGGAGAATTCTTCAAAGCCATCCCAGATGCAAAAAAGGATTTGTCTCTTTATTCAACAGAAAGTATAGGAAGAGAGGTTGGACAAGGGTTTGAAGGGGTTGCCTCTTGAAGAGTGGATTTTCCGCGATGAATGCAAATTTCCTTTAAATAACGCTTCTGGTAATTTAGAGTACGGAGAAAAACTTGCGAGGTCGAAAGTCCAGGTCTTTTTCGACCTACATTTACCAATTCTCTTTTAGCAATTCTGAGGGTGCATTGGCAGTAATGGAGCAGAGGAACCGTGGCTTAATGGTTAGTGCAACTGCACAGTAACCAAGAGTTCCGGGTTCGATTCCCCGAGCTGTCGGGGAGAATTTGCAACTTTGCAAAGAAGAAAAGCCATTGGTTGGCGTCAGGAAGGGCATCCGGCCAAGAAATTCTTCACTGCCAAATCAAAGTCCCCTCTGAAGGGCACCGTCTGAGCCCCAATTGTAAAAAGGGTTTTCGGGAAAATGATGTTAAAAACTAAAAACCAAAAAAAATGTAAATTTTATGGAGTACCAAAGCTTGTCCTATGTACCCGCATTGTCAATGCCCCTATCACTGTAAAATTCTTCAAAATGATGTAATTCAAAGCACTGAACGATGTTGGGATGTTCTCTCGCCCTTCGTGGTACAAAACGTTGGAAATATTTTCAATCTTCCCTGTTCAATCTTTGCAGCCGTTGAATTTGAAAATACTGATAAATTGTTACCCAGTTGTCTTCTCCCAATCACGTTTTTGTTCATTTGAAGGTCGAAAAGCTCACAAAAAGCGTTGCTGCATTGGTAATATTCAATAAAATCCTTCAACGTCTTGAGAAAGTTACCAATACATGGAAGGTAAGGTTTGTACAGTCATCATAGAGTGAAACGATCTTAACTACCCAACACAATTGAGATCTGGCTGTTATGTGCTTCCAATACAAGCCGTTGTATTTTCGATTTCAAAAAGGCTTCCTTCGAGACTTATTGGCTACTCAAATCATTCAAGTGCAAAATCTGAAAGGCAGGAATTTCAAAAACAAACCTTTTGCTAATGATCCTTTGGTATTTCTTCCAATTTGTCTTTTTTCTTCACACCTCTTCACATACCTTTTACAAGCAATATCTACGTACCTTTTGTGGAAAAGAGATGTATGCAGTCATGACTCTGCCAGTCTTTTTACACTTCTGGCATACTTTGAGGGCATCGTCTTGCCCTGCACGTCTCTCCATACTGGCTGGGACATTGACAATGGAAGCAAGATGACGGTGAGTAAGATACGCAATAAGCATCCGTTACCAGAAATAGTTTCAGAACTAGTCGCTCGGGCTGAGTTTTAAGGAATGGGTTGCAGTAAATGGTCTGCAGATGAGAAATACATGCTGGGAAAACCCAAGCTGGTGGCGCGGCGGTTAGAAGGGCTTGTCGAAACGAAACGGAGAGAGAAAAGTCAAAGAACGTAAAGATCGGGAGATATTCTGTGGTAAAAAGCGAAAACATGGCAGAAAACAAGTAACTGCAAACCTGAAACGCTTGTAACTAGTACGGTTATCAAAACCGTTCTTCGGGCAAATGACGTCAAAACCGATGGATTGGATGCAAGTATATATGCACACTTACACACGTAAACTTTTATATCTCAAAGTCTAATACAAATGGGGGTTCAAAACAAAACTACTTCAGCAAGTGTTACACGATGTAAAATTCAAAATCCAGTGAAATTTCCGCATGCTTCTTTCGCTTTACCAGGTAAGAACCATACAAGACATAATGCCACCAAGTGTATGACGTGAAAACGAAGCAAAAGTTCACCAAAGCAAAATTAGAACGAAAACCTCGTTATTAGAAGCTGTGACGATGGTATTTTTTGAAGATAGCAGGCCTCTCTCGGTCTGTTTAGCGCCAGTATGATCAAATCTCAAATCTACACTCGCGGGTGTGAAGTCATTCTTGAATTAGGAGATTCTCCTCCCAATCTTGACTATTTAAGGACACCAAGGTACTTGGGGGCAATTCGTATGCTGGAAATTGTCATAACAAAAATTGAATAAAGGAAGGGGGGTCCGAAACTATCAACCAGATGGAAACAATCACTACGCCGACTAATCGAAACTTTGGTGATAAGGATGCTAACAAACGGATCGACTGTCGGCACTACCACTGGTGTTTGCATCGACATGTCTAAAAAGGCTTGGTAACCAAAGCTAAAGTGGCCATCCTCCTCATGAGACATATCAACCTTGATAGAGGTTAACTATATATTTCAAAGCATCAGGGGTACTTATCAAATAACAGCAACAGAAATCCTTCGGAAGAGAAATAAAACAAATTAAACTACTTTCCGAATCTCTTTTACATTCACAATAACTGAGTCATTGTGAAGTCAATATTACATATGACATAGTAACATGAACATGTATGGAATACATCAAATAAATACTTAATCTTCAATCTGAGAAGCCAAAATAACTCACTTTTATCAAAGATGAGGAAATTAGTTACAACAGTCCATTTTACTGGGAAAATGTACAGGAAGACTTCATCTTTCAGTAAGCAAATGCTAATGTGAACACGTTAATAATAAAATGTAGTGAACACAAAACTAACAAAAATAAACTACCGTCGTAGAAACCAGAAATTTTAATCTACGTTCAAAAATATGCTGCCCTTATGGCACTGAGAGCTAAAACTGAACAAAATTTAGCAACATGATAAGTTAAGAGAAAAAGACAGATGAATTACAACTTGAACAAAACTGCTTTGCAGCAACATTATCTTCTAAAATCTTCAAATTTCCATGCAAATTCGTCTGGTGGTATAGTGGTATATCGGTCTTTTTATATAAGACGTCATAAAAAATGAGGGTACAATGACCTGTCGTATCATGATATGAACAGGATGTTCCAGGATTGCAACACAACATTCTACCAGTGAATGATCAAGTCCCAGTGTGTGTATATGTACACATGATACTAATATTCTTATATATATAAGCATATTTTTACACTAACAGGTCTTTAAAGTGAGATGTTTACAAACACGTGGTAATGTGCGAACCTGTATATTTCAAACTAGAGCTGTTAACATATTTGAAAGTCTGCAGAGTCTACGTATCGGCTATTGCGACCAACTGCGCTGGAACTATGAAACAAGGGTGATGTGTTTGCCCATTAACGTACTGGGATTTTCCTCTTGATGTTTACAAACACGTGGTAATGTGCGAACCTGTATATTTCAAACTAGAGCTGTTAACCTATTTAAAAGTCTGCAGAGTCTACGTATCGGCTATTGCGACCAACTGCGCTGGAACTATGAAACAAGGGTGATGTGTTTGCCCATTAACGTACTGGGATTTTCCTCTTGATGTTTACAAACACGTGGTAATGTGCGAACCTGTATATTTCAAACTAGAGCTGTTAACCTATTTGAAAGTCTGCAGAGTCTACGTATCGGCTATTGCGACCAACTGCGCTGGAACTATGAAACAAGGGTGATGTGTTTGCCCATTAACGTACTGGGATTTTCCTCTTGATGTTTACAAACACGTGGTAATGTGCGAACCTGTATATTTCAAACTAGAGCTGTTAACCTATTTGAAAGTCTGCAGAGTCTACGTATCGGCTATTGCGACCAACTGCGCTGGAACTATGAAACAAGGGTGATGTGTTTGCCCATTAACGTACTGGGATTTTCCTCTTGATGTTTACAAACACGTGGTAATGTGCGAACCTGTATATTTCAAACTAGAGCTGTTAACCTATTTGAAAGTCTGCAGAGTCTACGTATCGGCTATTGCGACCAACTGCGCTGGAACTATGAAACAAGGGTGATGTGTTTGCCCATTAACGTACTGGGATTTTCCTCTTGATGTTTACAAACACGTGGTAATGTGCGAACCTGTATATTTCAAACTAGAGCTGTTAACCTATTTGAAAGTCTGCAGAGTCTACGTATCGGCTATTGCGACCAACTGCGCTGGAACTATGAAACAAGGGTGATGTGTTTGCCCATTAACGTACTGGGATTTTCCTCTTGATGTTTACAAACACGTGGTAATGTGCGAACCTGTATATTTCAAACTAGAGCTGTTAACCTATTTGAAAGTCTGCAGAGTCTACGTATCGGCTATTGCGACCAACTGCGCTGGAACTATGAAACAAGGGTGATGTGTTTGCCCATTAACGTACTGGGATTTTCCTCTTGATGTTTACAAACACGTGGTAATGTGCGAACCTGTATATTTCAAACTAGAGCTGTTAACCTATTTGAAAGTCTGCAGAGTCTACGTATCGGCTATTGCGACCAACTGCGCTGGAACTATGAAACAAGGGTGATGTGTTTGCCCATTAACGTACTGGGATTTTCCTCTTGATGTTTACAAACACGTGGTAATGTGCGAACCTGTATATTTCAAACTAGAGCTGTTAACCTATTTGAAAGTCTGCAGAGTCTACGTATCGGCTATTGCGACCAACTGCGCTGGAACTATGAAACAAGGGTGATGTGTTTGCCCATTAACGTACTGGGATTTTCCTCTTGATGTTTACAAACACGTGGTAATGTGCGAACCTGTATATTTCAAACTAGAGCTGTTAACCTATTTGAAAGTCTGCAGAGTCTACGTATCGGCTATTGCGACCAACTGCGCTGGAACTATGAAACAAGGGTGATGTGTTTGCCCATTAACGTACTGGGATTTTCCTCTTGATGTTTACAAACACGTGGTAATGTGCGAACCTGTATATTTCAAACTAGAGCTGTTAACCTATTTGAAAGTCTGCAGAGTCTACGTATCGGCTATTGCGACCAACTGCGCTGGAACTATGAAACAAGGGTGATGTGTTTGCCCATTAACGTACTGGGATTTTCCTCTTGATGTTTACAAACACGTGGTAATGTGCGAACCTGTATATTTCAAACTAGAGCTGTTAACCTATTTGAAAGTCTGCAGAGTCTACGTATCGGCTATTGCGACCAACTGCGCTGGAACTATGAAACAAGGGTGATGTGTTTGCCCATTAACGTACTGGGATTTTCCTCTTGATGTTTACAAACACGTGGTAATGTGCGAACCTGTATATTTCAAACTAGAGCTGTTAACCTATTTGAAAGTCTGCAGAGTCTACGTATCGGCTATTGCGACCAACTGCGCTGGAACTATGAAACAAGGGTGATGTGTTTGCCCATTAACGTACTGGGATTTTCCTCTTGATGTTTACAAACACGTGGTAATGTGCGAACCTGTATATTTCAAACTAGAGCTGTTAACCTATTTGAAAGTCTGCAGAGTCTACGTATCGGCTATTGCGACCAACTGCGCTGGAACTATGAAACAAGGGTGATGTGTTTGCCCATTAACGTACTGGGATTTTCCTCTTGATGTTTACAAACACGTGGTAATGTGCGAACCTGTATATTTCAAACTAGAGCTGTTAACCTATTTGAAAGTCTGCAGAGTCTACGTATCGGCTATTGCGACCAACTGCGCTGGAACTATGAAACAAGGGTGATGTGTTTGCCCATTAACGTACTGGGATTTTCCTCTTGATGTTTACAAACACGTGGTAATGTGCGAACCTGTATATTTCAAACTAGAGCTGTTAACCTATTTGAAAGTCTGCAGAGTCTACGTATCGGCTATTGCGACCAACTGCGCTGGAACTATGAAACAAGGGTGATGTGTTTGCCCATTAACGTACTGGGATTTTCCTCTTGATGTTTACAAACACGTGGTAATGTGCGAACCTGTATATTTCAAACTAGAGCTGTTAACATATTTGAAAGTCTGCAGAGTCTACGTATCGGCTATTGCGACCAACTGCGCTGGAACTATGAAACAAGGGTGATGTGTTTGCCCATTAACGTACTGGGATTTTCCTCTTGATGTTTACAAACACGTGGTAATGTGCGAACCTGTATATTTCAAACTAGAGCTGTTAACCTATTTGAAAGTCTGCAGAGTCTACGTATCGGCTATTGCGACCAACTGCGCTGGAACTATGAAACAAGGATGATGTGTTTGCCCATTAACGTACTGGGATTTTCCTCTTGTCTATATGATAATGGAGAAGAACTGGACACTCCTTTTTATTAGAATTCCGTTAATTGGCAATTTCAGATAATCTTATAGGTTTTCAATACTTCCGTTATACGATTCGAAGTTCGTCTTGCAAAACCATCTCAATCTAAGACATTTAACATTCAATCTGACACTTCTTTCCACTTACGACAGTTACCTTGGTACAAGGCCGGCTCAATTAATGATTATTCCCGATAGTTTTCATCAATAGACGTAACTAATAAATCTGATCTGTGTGATTTAATGGTCTTATTAGACTACTTCTTATGCCCTGCTTAATTCTTTCTTCTAGTCACAGGTGTTAAATATATTAGACAACGAAAAGGGAAATATGAAATGGTTGAGGAGCCGTGGATTAATGGTGAGTGCAACTGCACCGTAACCAAGAATTCCGGGTTCGATTCCCCGAGCAGGCAACTTTGGAACTTCACAAAAGAAAATGCCATTGGTGGGGCATCAGAAAGGGCATCCGGCCAAGAAATACCTCACTGCCAAATTCAAGCCCTGAAGAGAGGAATGGAAGTAAGCAGAGCAAAAACGGAATACCTAGTCTAGAGAGAGGTGGGTGAAATTCAAAGGCGAGGAATGGGAGTGAAAAGGGTTGAAGTCTTCAAATACCCAGGATCCACAGTGCAGAGTGACGGAGACTGCAACAGGGAGGTGAGAAAGCGAGTCCAGACTGGATGGAGTTGATGGAGAAAAGTAACGGGAGTGCTGTGCGACAGAAGACTATCTCCTGAAGTAAAAGGAAAAGACAGCAGTAAAGCCAGCATTACTGTATGTACCTGAAACAGTGGCAACAACTCAAAAGCAAGAAACTGAGCTAGAAATTGCAGAACGCCGGATGCTCTGGTGGTCACTCAGGGTTACGCGGCTAGACAGGATTTGGAATGAATATATACGGGGTACAACTTATGTTAAGAGATTGAGAGACAAGCAAAGAGAAGCAAGGCTCAGGTGGTTTGGGCACGTGGTAGAGAGGAAGAAAGCAAGGAAGACCAAAGAGTAGATTCATGGATGTGATAGCTGAAAGCATGAGAGCAGCCGGAGTACAAAAAGAGGATGCGGAAGACCGTAAAAAATGGAAAAGAATGATCAGCTGTGGCGACCCCTAACAGGAGAAGTCGAAAGTCAATGAAGAAGATTCCGCTTGAGGAAAACATTCAGTTATCCGTATTTCTTTGTTGCTGTGTCAAGAAGCTAGGTCAATCGAGAATGTACCACAATAGTACATTTCAGTTTAAAGAAACAAGGAAGAGATTTTGATCGACTGCAGGAGGTTCTAGTTGATACCTTTATCAAGGAAAACTTCATAGTAGTACCTAGCAGCGTCAAGGGGGATTAAACTTTTCAGTTTTGAAATCTGTGAAATCAAATGAATTAAAACTTGTAAGAAGTAGCAGGTAGTACCTTTTTTCTCTATCTTTTATTAGTTATCATTAAGTTATTTTTCGTATTAATTATTAACAAAAACAATAAAAACATCCAACGTAATACCACTGGGGAAAATGTACAACTCATTGACGCTTCAATATGTTCTAACTTTTGTATGAAAGCCATAAAACCACAATAGAGCACCATGCGAAAAAAAACAAACAGTCGTCCAACATTTCAAAAGTCAGTCTCATCTAAAATAAATGATGCCAAAGATACTCTTAGCTGTTCAATACAAACAGGGGCCTTTGTTAAAACAATGAGATAGTGGTGGTAAAAAGCTATTCAATTATTGATCGGTGCTTTCAACGACCAGATTTGGTCGGGCAATTAATGACCCGAGGTCATTAAGTCAAGTAAAAGTAGTCATAGGGCTAACAGCAGTCACCTTTTCAATGCGCCACTTTACATTCAAAACTACTTTTAATGCATATTAAGGTCTTCATTTCTGGATAACAATTGGGGGGAGGGGGTGGGTGCGAAAAATTATTTGACATTAACTATCGGCGGAGCGACGATTATCTGGCACCACAAACTATTTACACTGTGTCATCAAAGAAATTAAATTTGCAATCCTAAGATATGATAAGGAATATGATGGTTCAGTTATTTTAACCTTGATGACTTTTCGAGACTAAGAGGCTGCTGTGATGAGTAGTGGTCAAAATAAGAAATAAATGTTACCCCAAGCATTCAGGTAAACACAAATGTATTCCTTCATCCACTACAACAAAACAAAAACAACAACTACTACTATTAATACTATTACTATTACTACTACTACTATTATTACTACTATTAATAATACTTCTATTACTACGATTACTATTAATACTATTACTATTACTATTACTACGATTACTACTATTATTATTACTACTACTATTACTACTATTACTAGTAACACTACTACTACTACTACTACTACTACTACTACTACTACTACTACTACTACTATTATTACTACTACTACTATTACTACTAGTACCACTACTACTACCACTACTACTTTTATTACTATTACAACTACTACTATTATTACTATTACTACTTCTAGTAGTACTACTATTACTACCACTAATTCTACTACTTCTACTTCTTCCAGTACTACTACTAATACTACTACAACTACCACTACAACTACTACTATAACTACAAGTTGTATTCAGATTAGTTAGATTTAAATAAAATCTTTGTAAAGGGTAAGCATGCAGACGTAATCACCATGAATGGATGAGCAATGGGAAGTCAACTTCATACCCAGTTTCCCTCTTCACGCATAACATTAATAGGTTTCTTAAATCTCCACCAATTTCCTATTTTAAGACCGCTGTTAAAAAAGGTAAAATGGCAAGAACAAATATAGAACGAGATGCAGGTAGTAAGATTTGTATCATTAACAAACTACTCTGGGGTATATCCTCTTCTTTGTAGCAAGATTAGCTTTCAGATATGAAATATGGCATAAATAACTTTTAATTCTTTGAAATTAGTTGAAAAAACCCCCCAAATACTGACATTGTGGAATTAAATCTTGCAAGCGAGACAAGTATAAAAACATTGGAATTAAACTTTCACACGAAGAAAACATGGGACCTTGATTCTGTTTTACCACTTTCCTTCCTAACATTTAATCACACAAGAAAATCAACATAAGCCATAGTCAACCTATAACCAACACCCCTCCAACAATAAAATCCACTGTATTTTCATCAACATTACCTCGCTCTACAAGAATAGTTTGTATTTTCTTTCTACAAGTCATCTATAGTGTATTTGTCAAGTAGTCAGTCATGTCAAATATTTTATACAAAACTAACCTAACCGGCAAACTCAAGCAGTGTCACCATTTAAACTTTTATCTTGTGTCTCAAAAGATATCTAGAAAGATTGTTCTTATCTATTTTACACTATTATACAACATAATATTTACGCAACGTCAGTGAAACATGACATAAATATACAAGTAGTCCTATTTACTTGGATATCTGCATATCTGTCTCCAGGAAGTTAATTCTTTTACCAATTTCTTCTTTCAGTCAAACCTTCATCAAAATGTTGTGATACAGTTCTCTTCATATGACGTGAAAATCGCCCGTGCCAATTTCAACGCCCTTACTTATCTATTAATGTACGCCCTTTTCTTGGTGCCCACTCGAACAGGTAGTCGTTGCCCGCATGGAATCACAAGAATACAGTTTGATAGGTTTAACCGATTTGTATGGTTGGTAATAACAAGTACTGACATTAATAATTCCCCCTTTCTCACAATTGAGAGAGGCAAATCCCTCAAACGAAGAACTGCCTATGACAACTCATTCGAAGGACGGGGAAGAGTTGAAGCTTCAATGTTTCTTTTACAGAGGTCTGAGATATACTCAAGTAACAAGAATAATATGGAGATAGCCACTGAGAAGACGACTATTTGCCAAAAAAATTAAACTACAAGTGAAAATAAACCAACCATGATTTGTTGTGTGGGATTATGGTTGGTGTTGCCAAACACTAATGTCTCTTTTTGAGTGTACGTGATGTTCAAATGAAGCACTGACTACTGCAAGAAAGTGTCCTTTTTACCGAGATCTCCAAGAGATTATATTCAGGAAATGAAAGTTTTAAGTTATGGTAGGGTGCAATTATCTCAGTTAACTTTTATAGACGAATTAACAAAAAATAAATAAATCAGTAATCGAATCTGAGCATTTGGATTCATCAAGCAAAGAACTCAAATTGCATTGGCATTACATGCCAAATCATTTTTGCTTCTTTTGGAAAGTTCACAAAATCAACTGCATTCTGGATAAAAAGTATTCACTGAACCCAAACCTTCGTTCATAACAGCAACACCAACAAGCATAAACAAGCTTTAACTTGTCAACCAACATTAACAGGTCTTGGATTGCTTTGTCTTTTTAAGCAGCTTCCAAAACCTTGTGTGCAAGGTGGATTCCAACACTGAACGTCTAGACACCACGGTCAGGGTAATAGTGTCGCGGTAATAATGGAGGCCGATCCCATTTGGCAACTTGTCTTCGTATGTCCGAGATCAACGTCGTTGCAAAGGCTATGCCAAGTATCTAAGGTTGAAAGATAAGTTAGGGTTAAATTGTAAAATAATATCACAAATGGGAAATGCTATAACATAAAAAATTAGTTGTCATTATTGCTTTCAGTTTTGCAACTCAAAGCAGTGGTGGTATGGGCGGGTTTATCTCTAAGGTGGTGGATATAATAACAAAAATAATAAATGGATGACGAATTTAAACAGTGCACGGGAAGTGCCCCGCACTTGTTGGGGGGGGCAAACCGCACTATTGAGGCAAAGAACAAACTATGTACACCAATTGATATGAGTGTCCCATCTGACAATAATATCGCAGTTAAGGAGTTTGACACGTTAAGCAAATATAAAGATCTGGAAATTGAAATACAAAAGATGTGGAACTTAAAAGCCACGACTGTGCCGGTCATAGTCGGGGCACTTGGGATGATCAAGAAGGAAGCTGAAAAATACATCTCGAAAGTACTACGCGAACATAAATTCCAAGAAATTCAGAAAATCGTCCTTACTAGCACGGCTCATATTCTCCGTAAATTTCATTGATAGCAGGTTGATAGCAGGATAAGAAACATGTTGAGAGCAAGTATGGAGTCTTGGAGGACTATGCTACAGAGTGGTGGAAAAGATCTAGGGGAAGTAGCAATAAAAAGAGGAATATTTCAAGGTGACAGTCTCTCACCCCTCCTTTTTGTCATAGCGATGATACCACTGACAGCAGTACTCCGGAAAGCTGCACCTAGCTACGTGTTTAGGCACAAGACTAAATTGAAT
>RDPX01000305.1:215063-247217 GCA_003991215.1 Morbakka virulenta
ACGAAAGAGTTGGAAAATTGGATGGGGAAACTAAACATGAATGCGGGAGTTGAAGTGATACAAAAAACAGCGTTATTGGGAACAGCGAGGATTTTAAGAAGAGTGTTTGAAAATTAAGGATGTGATAGCCTGTTAGCCTTTGGTCATTTGTTATGACTCGCCTAGCAGGCCCAAAACGGCATTAACAACAGCCAGTGCGAAAAATGCAAAATTTAGGATAATAACAATAATGTTGTTTTTTGTCAACCAACCAACAGGTTATGATTACTATGTAACCTGTGCCAGTCCCAAGCCCGGAGAAATGGGGAGGGTTTCCCGTCAGCAAGGGCATGCGGGGGGTAAAACTCTAGCTCCAACCAAATGATGGTAAATTCAGACGCAATGACCCTCAGTCCCGGGCAGCTCTTCAATGAGCGGAGGGTGCTAAGAATCCCCCGGCGGTGTGCCAGTGCAGATAAAGCTAGAGAAAAGGATGATAAATGAAAGAAAGGGATGATAAATGTCTGCACTGTAAACATTGGGACGTTGATTTGAAAACGAAGAGAGGTGGTGGAGATGCTGGCGAGAAGGCGGGTGGACATACGTTGCATGCAGGAGATCAGGTACAAACAAGCGGGAACAACTTCATTTGGTGGCGGTGCAGAGAAGTACAAGATGTGGTACTGTGGCAACAATGATGGAAGTAATGTGTCGGAATGCTGGTGATCTTACGGAGCGAGTGTTGGAAGTTGAGAGGTTTAGTGATAGAATAAAGAAACTCAAGATACTGCTAGATAAATTTATTTTCCACATATTTAGAGCATATGCACCCCAAGTAGGACGAATAGTTGCCCAAAAAGAGGCATTTTGGGAACTTCTGGAGAAGGAAGTGGCAAGAGTTCCTAATACAGAGGGCCTAATCATTGGTGGTGATTTAAATGGTCATAATGGGTGAGAAAGAGATGGGTTCTCAGAGGTAATGGGCCCCTATGGATATGGCACACAGAATCGAGAGGGTGCGGTTATTTTAGATTTTTAAAAAAATCAAAACCTCAGAATTCTGAACACATTCTCCAAAAAGGATAACAACAAGACTATCACATATGTGAGTGGTGGCTCTGAGACACAATAAGATCTGGTGTTGATGCGGTCCAGAAGTGACGCTTACCCACGGACTGCCGTGCAATCCTTGGAGAGTGCTGCGCAGCAAAACACCGACCCGTAAGACCAGATATTACAATACGTGCTATGAAAAGAAAAAAAATTGTAGGGAGGAAGAAGCTGACGCTATGGAAATTAAAGGGCAGTGCTTCGAATCAAGAATTTAAGGCAAAGTTGCTGGAAAAGTTTCTTAATTCTGGAAGTGAATGGAAAGAGCTACAGAGAATTATTATGGACACCTGCAGAGACGTGTGTGGTGAGACAACCGGAGCGAGAGAAAGAGAGAGGGAGGTGTGGTGGCTAAAGTGCAGGAAGCAATTAGCGACAAGAAACAGTTTTTCAAAGTTTGGCAAAGGAGGAGAGATCCAGATGACTATGAGATATACAAACAAAAGAAGAAAGAATAAAAAAGAACAGTCGCTCAAGCAAAATTGGCAGTACTAAATACATGGTGTGAAAATCTAAACTCAGCTGAAGGCAGAAAAAAAATGTTTGCGATGGCAAAACAGATTATAAAAGATAAGAAAGACATTATTGGTGGCTACTTAAAAAAAGAGCAAACGGTGAAATAGAAACAACAGAAGAAGACATTCGAAATAGATGGAAGGCTTATTTTTATGAGCTGCTGAACAAAGAAAAATCCCAAAGAAATAGAGGAAGTGGAATGTGTGGAGGGGCCTATACAGGATGTAAGTGAGGAAGAGGTAAGAGCAGCGCTGTCAGCAATGAAGGCAAACAAAGCTCCAGGGCCGTCTAACATGTCTAGCGACATATTCAAGGCAGCCGGTGAGGCAGGAATGAAGCAACTCACAAGGGTTTATCAGAACATTATGTACAAGGAGGCAGCACAACAGTCCCTTTTTACAAAGGCAAAGGAGATCCTCTCGACTGCAATAAGTTTCGTGGTTTAAGACTTCTTGAGCATGGTATGAAGACATTTGAAAGAATTCTGGACAACAGGCTGAAGGCAATAGTAAAGATTGGCAACAACCAGTTTGGGTTCATGGCGAAGAAGTCTACGACGGATGCAATTTTTAGTCTTCGACAACTTCAACAGAAGTACAGAGAGAACAAAAGGCAACTTTAGATAAAGAATTTGATAGGGTTCCTCGCGACGCCGCACAGCGGGCACCGAGGAGGCAAATGGTCCCTGAGAGGCTTGTAAAGCTAGTCATGGCACAATACATTGATCTGAGATCTTGTGCGGCAGTGGCTAGTGGAGTGTCTGATTCCTTTGATATCTCTGTCGGGGTGCATCAGGGATCGGCTCTGAGCCCACTTTTGTTTAACCTTGTGATGGAAGAGAGTGTAGGAACCTGATGTTTTAGCAGTTATACGCGACTGGGAAATAGAAAGACGGCAACCATGGGGAAGGTCTAAGAAAACCTGGCTTAATGTGGTGCAGGAGGACCTTACGTCGCTGGGAAAAGATCAACCGCTTGCTGATAGCCGAGACGAATGGAGAAGAGCCATCAAACGTCAACCGCACGAAATGGGTTAAGTAAGTAAGTAAGTTGTTGTTTTTGTCATCAAACAGGGAAATAACAAATACTCAGTCTGAATTCAATGCTGCAATACCAGACTCAGTGCCAGTACTAAGATATCTTTACACGTATTATCAGCTTTCAGGCAAGGAGTGGGGGAGCTGTAGTCATGAGTTGTTGTCATACAACAACAACCGCTTGAGTAATGTGCCTTTCCTCACTGGTTATCAAGCGCAACTTTCAAGGTTGAAGTGATGTTGCTATTTTCAATTTGGTTTTCTATTTTATCTCACTCTTGTGGCTAAAGTACATGTGTCTGTATTCTTTCCTGGCTTGTTCCTGGGCGCTGAATGTGGGTTTTTCACCCATCCTTCTCTAGATGGTGTGTAACCACTCGATAAAAATAACAATAATAATAATAATAGAAATAAATGAACAAAAGGGATGTAGGAGAAAGAGTTCGATGCCTAATTGGAATACTGAGCTGACAGCATGTGGTGAGGTGCTATGCGAGGTGGATATAAGGAGAGGAATATTTCAGGGTGATAGTCTTTCACCCCTAGCTTTTATTATCTGTGTAATGCCATTGTCGAGTATCCTCAGAAAGATGAGTTCAGGATATACGCTAGGTACAGTGAGAATAAACAATTTGTTGTTTATGGACGATCTTAAACTCTTTGCAAAGAATGAGAAAGAAATTAATAATTTGTTGTCAACTGCTCATGCCGTAAGTACAGATATCAGAATGGAATTTGGTATTCAGAAATGTGGTTTGTTGGTAATGAATAGGGGGGAGGCTGTAAAAAGCCAAGGAATAAAGCTGACAGATGGAGAGATCGCAAACGAAATTGAAGACAGACAGCGGGTAAAATTACCTTGGTGTCCTTGAGAAAGACAAAATAATGGAGACAGAAATGAAAACAAAACTTAAGTCTGAATACTGCAGGAGGGCAAGGCTAGTAATGAAACCTGAACTTAATGGTCGCAATAAAATTAAAGCAATTAATAAATGGGCTGCGCCTATCATTAAGTATGGTGCGGGGATAATGAAATGAAAGAAAGATGAACTGAATGGGCTTGACAGGAAGACCCGCAAACGTATGACTATGCACAAAGGCCTAAACCCAAACAGTGATGTTGATAGACTTTAGGTTATAAGCAAAGATGGTGGGAGAGGATTGTTGGGAGTTGAATCGTCTGTACGAGCTGAGGAAAATAGCCTTGCTTGGTACGTTAAGAAAAACATGGAGGGAATTATATCAGCAGTAAGTCCATGGTGATCTAATAACTGAAGTGGCTCTTGACCCTAAGCAGGAAAAGAGAGAACAGAAAGAAAAATTGAAAAGTAGCTGGAAGAATAAAAGTTTGCATGGACAGCTCATAAGGGAAAATCAATATATCAATTGGGAAGAATCTTGGCAGTGATTAAAGAAATGAGACCTTAAAGCAACAACTGAGGCCTTGATATGTAGTGTGTAGAAACAATCACTAAGAACTAGCTATATTAAGCACCACATAGACAAATCCATTGTATCTCCACTCTGTAGAATGTGTTCAGAAAGAGGAGTGTGAGCCATGTAGTAAGTGGATGTTGCAAGTTGGCCCAGCGTGAAAAAATTGTAGAGTTTGTTCCTTTATTCTTTGTTATTTGTTCAATTCCACTTTCACTAATTCTCCGTAAAGTGGCAAACCAGCTACACATTTTGTAAGTCTTGTCCAAGAGTGACTCATCTGTTTTTTTGTGTGACTTAAAATTCTTTGGTAAGTCAGGGAAACAACTGGATATTCTGATGAATACAGTGCGTTTATTTGGCGAGGGCATAAGAATGGAGTTTGAAATAAGTGTAGAATAATAATGAAAACGGGGAAGCATGAATATAGCGAAGGAATAGAGTTACCATTTGGAGATGGGATACAGGAGATTGACATGGACGAAGGCTATAACTACCTTGGGGTGCTGGAAGCTGCTGCAGTTAAAGAAAAATTGATATGGAAAATACAAAATCAGAAAATTTAAGAAGGATAAAAAAGGTATTAAAATCAAAACTGAATAGCAGAAATGCCATTAATGCTATCAATTCCAGAGCAGTAGCAGTTATAAGATATAATGCCGGTATTACAAATTAGAGGGTAAACGAACAGAAAGAACTAGATAGGAAGACTCGTACGTTTTTGACTATGTACAGCATGTTCCATAAAAAGGGAGATGTTGATCGATTGTACATTAGTAAAGCTGAGGGAGGAAGAGGTTTGTTCAGCATCTAAGTCTGTGCGTTAATCGAAATGAACAGTTTGTATGAATATACACTTACCAGTATAGAACCTTTGATCAAAGAGGTAGAAAGTTTAGAGGTAGGCAGGTGCAAAGCAGCAATGCAAGTGCTACGAAAAAACAACTTGGCAAGTAAGAAACTCCACAGTCTCTTTTAAAGTAAAACTGCGTTTATAGACACGCTGAGACACGCGAAATAGGGAGTGGCTGAAACATGGCGACCTTAAAAAAGCTACTGAGGGGACAATAATGGCGGCACAAGAACAGGTTATTAGAAGACGATCCATCAGACACCATATAGAAAAATAAAAATTTCACCAGTGATGGATGTATTATCGAGTGGTTACACACCAGCTAGTGATGATCTTCCTACATTTTTAGTTTAGTGTCATCCAAGTCAACAAAGGGGCTTTGTCACTAACATCGAGGGACAAGTCTATATATTTGCAAGTAGTGTATTCCTGTCTTAAATATAAATAATACATTTATAGTTATAGTAACAACAAATTCTATGAGATCACAATATCTCTCTAATAATAGTAACGCAACATAACTTGCATCGTTTACATACACAAACAGTAGGTATTAAAACTTTGCCAAAATACAGCCATTAAAACTGAGTCATGGGTACTTACATTGTACATGGGCTTCCTTACATCAAAGCCACACATTGAATTTAATTTATCCTGGTATCAAAGAAAAATAATTGAAATCATACATAGTCATAAAAGTATCAAATAACTTAATAGAATAACTTCAATTGAAACAACTAACACGGGAGAAAAAACCTCACAGTTAGTACATAGATTAAAATAAAATCAAGAATTCAACACTACATACTAATAAAATAATTACAGTTTCAGGTCTGCTTTCGTCAACTTAGTCAATACTAGCGGGTGTGTCCCTGCTAATGGCTGGAAACGGGTGACCAGGTTTAAACCAAGGGTTTATTGTTGACATTGTGGTTCATATGTTTCGTACATTTCTGGTTTGTCTTACTTTATTTTGTATTATAAGCCACAATTCATTTTGCATCAAAATACGAGTGATGGTGGTGTGCCTATTGGGGTTTATAGGAAGCAACAACATTAGATTATCTACCGTATCATAAGAATCTCTGATAAGTAAATTATTGATTATTAGTCTATCTCTTTGTGACCCACTCTGTCAGTCGATTGGTTAGCACCATTGGATCTCCAGAGGTTGCTTCCTTCGTTTTACTTCATGAAAGGGAAAACTGACCTGAATGCTTTGTGTGTGTGTGTGTGTGTGTGTGTGTGTGTGTGTGTGTGTGTGTGTGTGTGTGTGTGTGTGTGTGTGTGTGTGTGTGTGTGTGTGTGTGTGTGTGTGTGTGTGTGTGTGTGTGTGTGTGTGTGTGTGTGTGTGTGTGTGTGTGTGTGTGTGTGTGTGTGTGTGTGTGTGTGTGTGTGTGTGTGTGTNGCGTTGTGTGGGTGTGTGTGTGTGTGTGTGTGTGTGTGTGTGTGTGTGTGTGTGTGTGTGTGTGTGTGTGTGTGTCAAGTTGCAAAGTTTGTATACACTGTTTGATTTCGCTACTCTGTTTGGCTTTATATAAGAGGCTTTAATCTTCATGTTTTCAGTCGTCAACGTACAGAAACATGTATGTAGCTCAGTGAGTATAAACATGAATCGTAAAGTTGTTACAGTGACATAGTAATCTTTTCCTGTTTCCTTTGTGTATACACAAAAAAGTAACATTGATGATATTTGAATAAACTTTCCAACTAGTCTAACACAAGTCATGTATAAAAAATAATGCATTACATACAAAAAAAAAGATATATAAAATGCAAAATACACAATATATAAAATATATATATATACCTTTGTATATACTTAGCTAGTATTTCCAAAAACCTTAAGGGGGTATTCAAAAATACCCCCCCCCAAATATAAAATCGTGGGTTACGTATTTCAAACAATTAGGTCACTGTGAATGGATAACAGTCCTGTATTTCTTATCTGCGTGTTCACGCATATATTCTAATATCGTCATACTAAATAAAGATCACAAAAAGAAATAAGAAATTAATTTTCAGTTGTTGTTACCTTGATACAACACGAGAAGGGTACTCCGCAAGCTTCCTTTCCTCTTGAAGAACAATTAAAGTAAACATTTCGCTCCCAGTCATCGTAACTAGTCAATCCACAACACTTGAACTACAACAATTCAATGCAGATCTGAATTAGTACTGCTAAAATACCAAATATAATTAAAAAAATCATCTCATTTATATTGGGTTTTTTATTGACGGTACCCTTGGTAAACAGTGGGCCCATTTTAGTCTTTTACAGATTCCATTTAGGGAAGGCCAGAAAGGAAGCAACAGATCAAGAAAAAAAAAGAGGTCGGGGGGGGGGGGAAGTAAATGAAACACCATAAAAAGCAAGAAACACAAATCGCATTCATACTACACAAGAAAATCTGAATTAATGCTGTAACAGTATGAAGGGGAAATTTCAAGTCATGCTATAACAGATATAAGTAACCAACTAATGACGTAATTTAACTCTCGTCATGGTTTCATATTTAAAACATTAGGAACCTCTATAGTCTATTCTACATTCGGCTGCATTTCTGCCCATCATCCAGCCCAATGGTGATCTATCAATTGAAGGGGTGAGGGCTGTCTCTATTAATTCACTTCATTTTTTTCACGCCAAAACCAGCATTTGATGTGTTTTGTTACGTGGACTTTCTGCAAGCTGCAAGAAGTAAGCAGTTAAGTCTTTGGTCCTTACGAATAATACGTCAGCTTAATAAAGAAACATAACTGGACAAATAAAAACAAAACAAAAAATACAAAACAAAAATTTAAAAAACACAAAAAAATCCCCTAATAATCACTAGGAACACACAGAATGCTGACCTGGCATTTTGTTGTTGTTAAGGATGAACATCTAACATGTTTTTATTAGCAATAAAATGACAACCATTTGAACCACAAAAAAGATCTTCTTCATAGAAGCCCTACCCCAATGTGGCAAATGCCAAATGCCAAATGATAATTTGTGACATATATTAATTCCCTGAATTTTCTTTAATTTGTAATACATGATTGATGTGTTTGCTAATAGCACATATTTATTGCCATCCAATATAAATAAAACAGGTCCATACAAAAGACACAGTTGGCATTTGTGTCATTATTTATGTTTTAAGACCAAGCAATTAGCTATTTTGGGTACAATCACAGACAATCTAGAGAGGTTGCCTTGGTAAAATACTGTTAAGAATTCATACAAACTATATTGTATAAGCATCGTTTACATACGTAAGCTAATAAACAATCTTTGTATAATATTTGAAGATTCAATCAAAGAAGCAATGAGCAAACCGAAGAATGCTATTTACTTCACATTGGCTGATAGTGAATCTTAGTTATAAGTCTGTATGTATACCAATCAGAATTTGTAATACTTTCTTTCTCACTAGACATCACAATATCCGGTCAACTTGATCTATCTGATATCTCATATCCAGGACACAAATACAATTGCCATCAGACTCTGCAATGGAAATAAGACTTGATTTTACCTGACACTTTATCCAGAAGTGGCCATGGTCTTATACAAAAAAATCATTAAAAAACAAAACAAAAACCCAAATCCAACACAAGTCTACAGTGAAAAAATTAGCAATAACTTAATTACTTACTTCTTTTTGTGAATAATCGATTAAGTTCTGCAAATCCGAATTATATCGGTAATTTTGAATGGTATCTTTCAGCTTGGTTGCTATCACTTCACGTATCTGTAAAAAAATTAAAGCAAAAAAACAAACATGAGATTAACTTTCTATTTTGATTTAAATCTAGTGTGAGATATGCCATGCGTGCAGCTAGCCAGGCATCTGGAGGGAAGCCCACGATCATGGAGGATGCTTCCAGACCTGCACAATAATAAAAAAGAACCGTATGTATGTATGTATGTATGTATGTATGTATGTATGTATGTATGTATGTATATATGTATGTATATATGTATGTATATATGTTTGTATGTATGTATATATGTATGTATATATGTATATATGTATATATGTATATATGTATGTATGTATGTATATATGTATGTATGTAAATATGTATGTATATATGTATGTATATATGTATGTATGTATGTATATATGTATGTATGTATGTATATATGTATGTATGTATATGTATGTATGTATGTATGAATGTATTTAAGTGTTTTACTGTAGGACTCTATCTTTTCAAGCACTATCTATTAAAGCAGTGTGGATAATTTTGATTCATAATAATATTTCTAATGATGATCATCGGAAAGGGACGGGCTTCTCATCCTGATGGTTGTCTTGATATTTTTCGCTAATTTTATGGTAAAAAATGTTTTGTAACAGTAGATGGTAGTAGTATCACTTTTGATTGCAAAGATCAATAAGATGATGGAGAAAACTTCATGTTAACTTCAATTTACGGTTAAAAAGTTGAGAAATATGAAAGCTCTAAGGAAAAGCGCTGGTTTAGCATTATTATTTTTGTGTGGTGATATTGAAATGCAGCCTGGACCGAGAACCGAAAGACGACCTCAAGGATTTATGCTCAAAACGGGGGCTGAATTTTTACCATCACAACATGAGACGTTTACCTGGAAAGGTCGATGAATTACGTGAAATTTTATCAACAATCAACTTTCACATATTCAGTTAATCAAAAACTCTTCCCAACAGTGATCTATATGTACTACGATGTTTAATATCAGAAAGTATACTGTTATTAGATCCGATGCAAAGAAAGGTCAAGGTAGAGATGAAAGATTGTATATTAAAGACCGAATAGATTACACAGGGAGAAGTGACCTTGAAAATGACGAAACCGAAACTACTTGGATTGAGATAAGTATTAAAAACTCAGCACCAACAGTGTTTCAAACTGTATATAACGCCCCCCTCCCCCGATTCATCACAACATCCGTTGAAAAATTTCAATTCTCTCTTATCAAGGAATCTAAAAACTTTTAATAATGAGAAAAAGGATCAGGGGTGACTTCAACGTTAACTACTTCATTGAAAATGATCACCAAGCAATTGATGATTTTTTCAACGACAGTGGTTTCAAACAGATTCTTAACACCCCAACAAGAGTCACTATTGCTACTGTTACACTAATTGACATCATTCAAGTAAACAATATACAGACTTTTGATTATAAAACCTTAATTCCCATTGGCTTTAGTGATCACGAGTTGATAGTATGTGTACAAAAGATGAACAATGTCATTTTTGAACCAAAAAAATACGATGATGTCTTAACTACCGAGTAAAACCGAGCCAGGAAAAAACTTTTCAATTTCCATTGAAATTATGCTGAAAGGCCACTAAAGTGTTTATACAGATATTATAGATATACCGAAACTACGTTGGAAACAATGTCAATAATGAATTCTTTAATGCAAACTGTAATGGTGAATAAAACAACCACTCCTCTAACATTTTCTGGAAAGAAATGAAACGAATTTGGAAAGAAACAATACACAGAGAGACATCTTTTATTACTAAATGGATAAAAGGAAAACCACCTCTTTGGTTTTCGAGTGATGATAAACGTGATAGATGTGGAGATCAACGAAAGGATAAAGAAGTTTTCGCAGAATGTTTGTCTACTGTACCGCCTCCTCAAAGGCAAAGAAGTTCCTACAAAAGCAAAACAGATCATTCACTCAGGAATCCTCAGGCCTATCCTGCTATATGGTTGTGAAACATGGACAATCAACAAGAACAACATGAGAAGAATTGTAGCAGCGGATATGAAGGTTGTCAGGATGATCAGCGGAGTGACCAAATGGGACAGAAAAAGAAATGTCGATCTATGCAAGAACATCAGCATATTGCCTATTGACGTGAAAATCAAGAACACTCAAATACAATGGTACGGACATATCAAGAGGAGACCCTCAGACCACCACTTGTCTCTAGCCTTCAATTACGCAGTNATATTAAGAGGAGACCCTCAGACCACCACTTGTCTCTAGCTTTTAATTACGCAGTTGAAGGCACTAGACCAAGTGGCCGGCCACGAAAACGCTGGCACCAGTACCTGTCTGAATACCTTACAGAGAAGGGCACTACCTGGCAAGAGGTCAACGCGACTGAGCTCTACCTCGACCGTGGCAGATGGTAATCCCTGACGCTTCCTCGCTGACAAGCACCCGCCTACTCTGGAGTCCAGTGAGAAGGTGATAAGAAGATAAACGTGAAATGGACTAACCACCTTTTTAGCAAAGCATGCCAATCAAAAAGGAATCCGACTATTTTTTATATAAGTGCAAAAAGCACTAGTTCACTGAACGAGGTTCAGTGAACTAAGAAAAAACTTCATAAAGAAGTTAAAAGACACGTCAAATAAACCTGAAAAATTCTGGAAAACCATAAAAGAAAGATATCCAATAAAAATCAACATCTTCACATTTTCAGAAACCCTTCGAACTGATAAGAAGGCATTTAATGATAATGTGACTAATAATATAAAATAAAGTTTCTGGTTTTAAAAGTGTTTTTGCTCTGAGCTCTGCCACAAAAATGAAGATTTCTATCCTGGGAAACTTTAAGTATACAAATAAATTCATAAAATAGTTTCAAAGAATATTTACTTTTACCCTCCTCTTCAATTACTTTCAAAATATACATAAATATATCAAGTTGTGTCTCGATAATCCAACCCTACTGGTAAAATGAAAATTGCTGTTGGATTGCAGGACTGTTGGTTACCAAATATGACATCTGACCTTGATATATTGTTATTATAGTCATTAAAATTTTAATTAAAATTTTAACACAGTATAGAATATCTACAAAAATCACCAAATTAAATAAAATATTTATCATTTATAAAAGTAAAAAATTCTAAAGTTTTTATCTAAAAAAAGTCTGTGAGTTTCTTCTCCATCTAATGGCTGGAAGTCTCCCTTTGATCTTGTACACACTCATATGACATAGACCATCTATTTGTTTAGCAGTACACTCTTCCTATTCCAAGTAAAAAAGAGCTTCCTACAGGGCAGCTACAGCTTGACTTTCTCTCCCATGAGTTTCTGGTGCAAGTTTGGACTAAAGTTTATCATCAGAACTGTCACAAGATCCTGCTTTAACTAGTGCTAGTACGTCCTCATTAGTAAGCATTGCTTTTGTAGCCATGTCTTTATCAAGGTTCAGCTATTCCTCCACCAAAACAGCATCTTCAATACAAACAGATCACTGACAAAAACATGAACCTCCCATAATACAAGTGTAAGAGGCCCAATTAACATCTTTAATTATGTTAATTGGACTTTCTTGATTATCCAATGTTGGTAAATTGCCTGTATGTTAATAACAGTTTGCAACTGAAGTTGCTCTAAAATCTTTCCATGCAATGTGGGTGAAGTAGATTGCTTGTTTCAAGTTAATTCTCTTCAGTTTCCAATTGTCACCCAGGCAGTGTATTAAATGTCATTTAAAGTGGACTTTGAAATTTCTAATTACCCCTGTATTCATGGCCTGTATCTCACTTTTAGTATTTGAAGATAAAAATTCCACACAAACATATTGTGACTGTATTTTCTAAACCGTGGCCGGGGGCATTGTCATCTAAAATGACTTTTCTTTTCCCCCTATGTATACCATATTAAAGTTTTTCAAGACTTTACATAAATATAACATTAGTTATCCAAACTTTCTTGTCACAATAATATTGCACAAATGCTTTTGGATTAAACCAATTTAAAAAACAACAAGCTTTCATGGCTTTGTGAATCAACATAGGCATCAGTTTGTCAATGCCATCAGTGTTGCCACATAATACAATACCAATGCAGTCTTTGGATTTTATTGTTCCTTTCACTGGTACACTAGCAAGGGGTCTAATAGGATACAGGTGGTACAACAGTCCCATTTTATTGAAGTTAAAGATGTCATTAAGAATACCCTGTAGTTTGGTCCAATCTTTAGCAGCAGCTACTTTGTCTTCTTTGTCTTCGTCAATCATCCTCTTGAATATCACAAATCAGTAACACCAATGCCCTTATCAAAATGTTGAGCTTTATTCAAAGAATTTCATCACTAATAGCAACATTGTGCATTAAAGAATTAGTGAACAGATCATCTTTTAAGTCAGCATGCTTAGTTTGGCTTATTGTAGTAGAATTTTGTTCAGTTTTATTGGATTCATCATGGGTCATCCATTTATCCATTTACCGTTTTTACCAATCCATTGGCTGAATGTGAAAATGTTAGATTATTTGTGGTTGATTAATGCAACATAACTGTACTTCTATTAGGTCTTAAATCAGTGATATACAGTTACTGACTTTTGAAAACTGAAAAATGGTACAGAGTTTTGTATTTTTGTCTCTAGCTGTTTTACTAACCCCCTCCTGATTTCTTTAAAAATTGGCATTAGAATAGTGTTTTTTTGTAAAGACTTCAAGCCATTTTGCAAAATTAGAGAAAATGAGAGCCCTGTCTGTTGCAGTTATCTATAAGCAGTTGCTTATAGAGAACAGGGTGGGTTTTTTTGTAAAAAACCCTTGCTTAAATAATAAATAATCACTTCTCCAATGGATGCAAACAAATAGTGAAAATTTTAGTAAAATGTGCAGATCCTTGGAATGAACCACTGTTAAGCTTAAATGGAATGAACTGTATGCAACATGTATATGAACTGAAAAATATTTTAGAATTCAAAAACAATTTGTATTGTTGCTGTCGTCAAATCTGGTTTGTTTTTTTGCTTACTCTTTCCTTTTTAGCTTTTCTTCTTTCACACTGAGTTACATTTAAAGCCACTTCTGTGCAGGTCACAATTCTTCTTATTTGATCCTTCACTTTGTTCCTTTTGATCTTTTCATTTCTTGCTTCCATTCCTTTCCTAATTTTTCCTTCAAAAACATATACAAACTCAGTAGTATGAAATCAGTAGTATGTAGAGAAATGAACTGGGTACAGTACTACCAATGATATATCTGAAGCTCAAACCTCTTGCATGGTAAGGTATTGATTATAACACTTAGGCACTACAACTTGTTGTAATTTGTTGTCAAGCTATAGAGGAGTTACTGATAAAAAACAGAGAGCAATAAATTTGGCTGCTAACACTTTTAGTATCACAATCTTACTGACAAGGTAGGTGTGGCTGATTTCTAAATGAAACTATCCCAATACAAGTTAATTTGTATACAATATGTTAATATGATATACAACACTACTGACAGAATATATATCAACAGATCCAACATTACACAGTTTTTTAAGTTTATCAACTGCTACAACATTCTTAGCACTATAATCATATTTGTGGGGATTTTTTTTATTGATAGTTTTATGCATTTAAATATTTATGTTGAGTGAAAATGAAGACCCTAAGTCTTTCTCCCCCTGTAACAAAATAAATAACAGTAGCAGGGTGGTCACTCAGAATGTGTCTGAAAAGATGCCCTGCTATTAACATTGCTGCTACTCACTGCTACATCATTTACAGATGAAGGTTAGGCTTAATAAAAAAGCCCAAAATCTTTTGGGAGCAAACTGGAGTCATTGGCAATATAACCCACTGCCAAAACCAATCACCAATCTTGTTGAAAGCTACAGTTGTCCAATAATTGTTAAAATGTGATGGCAATTAAGTCACAATAACAGAATTCACAGTCAAAAAAATATAAACAATACTCACTTTTATTCTAAATACAAATCCTATTACTCCTGCTGCTAATTGTAGAAAAAATATAATGGAGAGGCTGATAGCAAACTAGAAAGAAAAACACAAACATAAAAACAGCAAAGTTAAAAGTAATTCTACTAGAAATATGGATCAAAGTAGTGTAAATAATTTTTACAAATAAACAACAAAAGAAAGAAAGCAACAAAAAACAAAAAACAAACAACACTCACGACAACATGAAGACAACAGCCATTCTGCACTAAAACCACCTCTGTTGGTATGGTTGCTGATTGGCTGATTTGTAATCTCTAACAGATGGCATTTTGATGAAGGCAATGTTTGATGCCAAACCCTATACCTTAACTGAAGTAGAACCATGCACTGAACAACCACTGTGACTCTTTCTTATCTACCTTCAACAAGTAGGTGAACTTCAACTATATCACACTTCAGATCCTGCAAAGAAAAAGCTAATTTCTTATTCAAATTTAAATAGTTTCCATGTGGTAATGAATTAATCACATTTCCTAAAAAAGGTCAACAAACAAGTAGTAATTCTCTACTTTTAGACTGATAGATCATGTGTGTGAATCCCCTCTGCTTTAAGCGAAGCCATTCTAGTTGTACTCTACTTTATTGGTATATTTATTGATTACACATATATGCAGACATGCATTGAAATTATACTATGGGAGCTTAATAGCAAAGTAGATTGACTGTTTTCAAATTCTTTTGACTCAATACAAAGCTAAAATAGTAATGCTTTCCTTTCTGCATATGCAAATATGTATTTCAAATAGCTGCTGAGTATCATAGAAGGGTAGTACAAGCATCATCATAATGTTAAAGTCTGTAATTAATTTAAGCAGGTATGGGCTGAACTATTACTTAATCTTCATTGACCTTGATTCTGTGCAGGTTCGTGTCTAAAGTTGTTTGATATGTCATCATTCATTAAGTACAACCTGAAATCACATTTTACTGGCTCCACCACATTTTCATGTACTCAACCCATCAAGTGGCTAGACTTTTTCTGGCCAATTGCCTTCATCTTCCCGTTCATGTTCCCAAACCAACAAAGTTGTCTTTAAATTTGGCTTTCCTGTGGTTCATGCAATTCCATGCAATGATCTTAACATAGCACTTTGTTTCATGTCAGAAAGCTTTGCACCTCACAACCAATCTATTGTGCACATCTCATTCCAGTTTATGCATTGGGTGTCTTTAGCATTTATGGATCTGGTTTCACTACCACATAGCATCAATGAGTACACAAATGAGATATAGAGCTCACCTTGTACCCTTAAAGGTACTGATATTACAGTAAGCTGGGGCAACAGTCACTGGAACTTCTATAAGCAACATTACACTCTGCAGATTGAACTTAATTCTGTACGACATAGGCATCTAACATGCCTCTTAAGTAACAAAATTTGTCAACAACTTCAAGCTTGTAGCCTTCCAACAGAGCTTTTCATTGAACAAACAGTAATAGCCTGGATTATTACCAGGGCGTAATGATACATACTGCAGTGGTATTTTTCTATTAGCTTTTGTGACAGACCACTACAATGCATAAACATTTGTTTTAACAACTTTGACACATAGACTTTTTATTGCATGCCAGTCTTGCACATAGCAAAACTCTTTTAATTCACACTCTTTACTAGATTTCACTATCTAAAAATAAGAGGAGCCATGGCTTTGTGGTTAATGCACTTTAATGTTAACAAAGGAATTCTGGATTTGATTCCCTGACCAGGCAAAAGCAGCTGGCCAAATTCCCTACTGTCACAGCAAAGTCTCTATGAAGAGCACTGTCTCTGCCCAGTGTCTGGGAAAAAATGAAAAAATATTAAAAGAAAAAAAAATCTAAATATATGTCAATTGTCATAAATGATATCCATTCATCATCATCATCATCATCATATCATCATATTTGGTTTAACATCCGGTTTACATGCTAGCATGTGTTGGACGATGTCTTGAAATTGACTTCCAAGTTATCCTATCCTTCACTAGGTCTCTGCTGACACCTTTTTGTTTCAGATCCATCCTTATCACTTCCTCCCATGTTTTCTTTGGTCTTCCTCTGCCAGTGGTTCCTGCCACCTTGATTGTTCTGCATCTACTTGTCCAAGCATTCTTGTCCATTCTCTCCACATGACCAAACCAACGAAGCCTCCTATTCTGCATACAGCTGCCAATACTGTCCAGATTCAATCTCCTTCTGAGTTCATTAGAACTGAGCCTGTCCTTTAGACTTACGTTGCACATCCATCTTATCATTCTCATGTCATTCCGCTCCATGCGGCTGACATCTTCAGCTTTCACTGGCCAAGTTTCACTGCCATACATCATTGTGCTACGTACACATGCCTGGTAGACTCTACCTTTGGTAGGTAATGGCAGAGCTCTGCTGGTTAACAATGGCATCAGCTCCCTGAACTTACTCCATCCACTGTTAACTCTTGCTGTAACACTTGCACCAGCTCCCCCCTCAGCTCCAAGGGTGTCACCAAGGTAGCAAAACTTCTGGACAACTTCAATATCCTCATCCTCCAAATGCACTTTATGTAGGTCTAAGTCACAGGTTGCCTCTCCTTCTTTGCACCTCTTGCAGCTAAAACGGTTAGTTTCTGTCAGTTTGCCCTTTATTCCACTGCACCGTTTATGTACCCAGTGCTTGCAAGTACCACAATAGATTGAGTTGCTCCCAACTCCCTTCCCACAGACTGAACAGGGAAACTTTCCTTTCTCCAATGGCTTTCCTAAATTGCAACCACTGACCATCACTTTTGTCTTGCCCATGTTCACTCTCAAACCTTTACCTTCCAAACCCTTCTTCCAAGTCTCTAACTTAGCAAGTAGACCATCCAATGTCTCACTGGAGAGAACCAGGTCATCTGCATATAGCAATTCCTCTGGGCAACCCTTTCGAAACTCTCTTGACAGTGCTTCCAAAACACAAATAAAAAGCAGTGGACTTATTACAGATCCCTGATGAACTCCAACTCCCACACCAAAACTCTCAGTATAGGAACTGTTGACCCTTACCCGACTTTTAGCATTTCTGTACATTGCCTGAACAACCTTAATCAGCCATTCACTTACTCCTAGTTTCCGTAAAGCCCACCAAACAACTTCTCTTGGCACTCTGTCAAAGGCTTTTTCCAAATCCACAAAGGCAAAGTACAGCTTCTTGTTTTTCGCAAGGTACTTCTCTTGCATTTGTCTAAGGATAAAAATGGCATCAATAGTTCCTCGTCCAGGCATAAAACCAAATTGCATGTTATCAATGTTTATTTCAATTCTAATTTGTTTTTCCATAACTCTTTCAACAACTTTCAGGACTTGGTCCATTAACTTTAATCCTCTGTAATTATCTCTTTCTAGAGCTTCTCCTTTTCCTTTGTAACAATTGATAATTGTACTTATTTCCCAGTCCTCAGGAATGACACCATCTCTTATGATCTGATTTGTTAGATCAGTGATCATCTCTATACTTCTTTCACCTGCAGCTTTGACCATCTCTGCCACAATTCCTGAAGGACCAGCTGCTTTGCCTTTCTTCATTTTCTTTACAGCTTCCCTCACCATTTCTTTCTCAATGAAAATGGCTGGTCCAGATACTGTTTCTACCTTTCCAAGATTTTCTCTATCCCAAGAAAACTCTGTGTTCAACAATCTCTCATAATAGCACTTCCAGGCATTCTTCTTTTCAAGTTCACTTGTTGCAAGTTCTCCATCATCATTCCTGATACACTTTTCTCCAATGATATCCTGATTAGTCTTGATCATCTGCTTAGCTATCTTGAATACTTCATTCTTCTGGTCATCTCTACACATTATGTCTGGAAACCTTCTTTTCTCGGCATCCATCTTTGCTTTGTAGATTGCTTGCCTAGCTACTCTCTTGGCCTCCAGATACCTTTCTTTGTTAACTAACCCCTTTTTCCATTGACTCCACAGCCTTCTCTTCTCTTTCACATAATTTTCAACAGAAGTATTCCACCACCATGTCACTCTATGACGTGGAGGCCCTTTTGTCCAGCCACAGACTTGGTCTGTGGCTTTTAAAAGTGTATCCTTGATCTTCTCCCATTGCTCTTCTACACTTCGTAGGTCTTTTCCTGGACTAGCTCCCACAATTCCATTCACTTGATCTTCAAAGGCCTGCTTTACTTGTCCATCATTTAGTCTCCACACCTTTCTCCTTGGGATATACTTTCTTTTCACTTTATGTACTTTCTTAATCCTGAAGTCACAAATTACTGGCTTATGCTGGGTCACAAATTCTTCACCGGGTATCACTTTTACATCTTGCAAATACTTCCTGTCTTTTGTCTTTACCAAAATGTAGTCCACTTGAGTCATAGCTGTCCCAGACTCATAGGTTACCAGATGGCTATCCCTTTTCTTAAAAATAGTATTCGCCACCAACATGTCCATGGCAAGTCCAAACTCTAGAATTCTTTCACCCTCCTTATTTCGGTCACCATATCCATTTCCTCCATGGACTCCCTCAAACCCAGATGCTGTTCTTCCAACATGGCCATTTAGATCACCTGCAATAGCAACAATTTCTTTCTCTGCCAGCTTACCAGTGACTGCAATGAGACTGTCATAGAATTCATCCTTGTCTTCTTCACTTAAGCCACATTGTGGTGCATACACTGATATTGCTGTGAAGATTGTCTCACCTATCATCAGTTTAATCAGCATAATTCGATCATTTATGCGTTTGACATCAATCACCTTGTCTATCCATTTCTCTGCAACAAAGATACCTACACCACCTGTGCCTTTTCCATTACCAATCCAAAACAGCTTGTATGTTGCCTTTTTCCCTTCTATCATTCTTACAGATTTCCCTCTCCATCGTGTTTCTTGGATGCAGCACAAATCAATGTGTCTTCGCTCAAGAAACTCTGCTACTTCACCAGATCTACCTCTCAAACTTCCCACATTCAGACTACAGAGTCTGAAGCTTGTCATCACTTCCTTCGGTTGATGTAGTAGCTTGATAACGGTCTGATTTTGCCTACATCGAGCAAAGTTCCTACCGTGCACGACACCTTCACTTAAATTAGTTCCAGTCTCGTTTACGCAGTTATACCGGATATCTTTGGATGTCATTTCATGGTATGATGAGGCAGTGTTTTTATAGGCTGGATGCCCTTCCTGACACCAACCCATTAAGGTAATGGGGACCAGTGTTTTTATTGAGACACCATCTCTAGGTGATTGCCATCCAAGGCTGAAGAGCGCTTCACCTGCCCGTGAGAGAAAGACTATACCCCGCCAGTTCTCAAACTGGCATTTCATGCTTGAATGAGACCAAGCATGGTCTTCGGGGTTAAGCATGGTCTTCAGGGCTAAGCATGGTCTTCCATTAAGCAGATAAAAACAACAACAAAAATGGCAAGCAAAAAGATATCAAGATGAAACTAAAAATGAAAACCTAAGCATATGATTAACTGTAAAGTAATAAAAAGTAATACAATAATAAAAAGCCAAGCTCATTTTCCAATGTCAGCAAATATACTTACAAACTTTAGTAAGTGAATATTTTCACGCAGTGCTCCTACACATCCACAAAAGCCTAGTAAGAACATGATCACACCAACAGCAATTAAAATGATTGCTGGGTCCATATCCAAACCACTAAAATTTTGTGCATCAAGCCCAGTCTTTTCAATTCTTGCCCAAAGGCCAACACCCAAGATGATACCTCCAACCAACTAAACAAACAAAATAACAGGTAAATCTGTCAATCGTGAACTTTTTAGGCTTTATTTGAACAAATAGAACATGGTATAAGTACAAGAAATAATAGATGTAAACTAAAGTTACAAAAAATGTAAATTAATCATCTATGAAGGCAGCCTTTCCTTTATGGGTTCAAAATTATATACAGCATTGCCTGTATCAATTTGCAAAACGCATTATATTCAAAGCTCATCCAACAAATAGAAATAGGAAATAATTATAGAAAATATTGACATATTCACTCTTTCCCTGTTACCTAAGATTAGCATTGTTACTTTTCTAATTTAATATGAAATGCTATCTTTTATTTAAACATTTTTTATATGCTTTATTTCATCTTTTGATGTTTCAGTTCTTTTATAATTAACTATTTTATGGCAGCATGCATATTGACAGTAGTACCAATAAAAATGAAATGATTCTTCTTTATAAATATTTTACCAGCAAAGAAATGGATATTAATATATGGATATTAAGGTACAATTATCCTTAAAAAAAAAAAACTTCTATGAAAGTTCATAGTATAACATGTTCAAAACCTATAATGCAAAAATGTACCTTAGCAAGAGAAAAAATTGATATACATGATGACAAATCTTGTATCTGACATAAAGAGAAGTACAACTAGTAGTAACGGCAGTATATTTTGAAAAAAAAAATATATATAAATATAAAGCAATGACATCTGCATAGAATTAGTAATCACCAAGTGTGTACATATAATGCTGCAGAAAGTTAAGGTATTGCGTGAGGGAAGGTTAAAGAAACTGGCTAAACAATGGATTGACAAAGCAGAAGAGAAAGGATATAAATATCTAGGAATTCTTAAAACAAATGACAAAAAAAGTGAGCAGATGAAAGTCAGAATCATGAAAGAGTAGGTCAAAAGATTAAGGAAAATTGCTTCTTCAAAACTAAAGTGGAAATATCAGATGCATTGTTTATTGTCTCTGGTAAGGTATGGTGCTGAAATCAAAGACTGGCCCAAGGAGGAAGTGAAGAAAATAGGCAGAAAGGCAAAAAAGTACTTACAATGAATAGAATCTTACATCCATCAAGTGATATAACCAGCTTTATACTCCAAGGAAAGAAGGAAAAAGGGGCTGGCTAGGTATAGAAGATTGTGTGCAGATTGAAGTGGCAAGTGTGGTTAAATATGCTGATGGACCAGATAACTCCTCCAGGCTGTTAGCAAAGATTATATACTGACAAAACAAACATGTAATCAAGATGTCAAGAAATGAGGAGAGGAACTGAAGATAAAGAAAAAAGAGCTTACATGGAAAATTAATCAGAGAAATAGAAAGTGTGAAGGGTGAGCAGTCTTGGGGCTGGTTATGGTAAAGGTTCTTGAAAAAAGAAACAAAATGAAAGACATTTGCTGCCAAGAACAGGCATTGGACATAAATTGGAATAAGAAGCATACTGATATACAGGCCACTGGTGACAAACATATCATGTGTGGTCACCCGGTTTGGGGAGTAAAGTTTTACAATCACCTACCAGAGAGCCTCATCAAGAAGAAAAGCATGTGAATGGTTTTATTTTAATGAAAGACAGATCACTTCATTCACTGTAGTCACCCTGGCATCTTGATTTTCAAAAATGATTCCAGAAAGTGTTTTATTAATGATACAGCCTCTCCTCAAAGAAATTTGTAGAGAACAACAAGTAAAAACTGAACATTATTCCAACTTCAAGAGACAATTAAAAAAAATATGAAAATGTTCAAATAATCCTAATCATTATTGGGCCTATAGGAATTCTGTCAAACAACTTCGAAAGCTGGAAGAAGAAGATTAATCTGATGAATAACATAGCACAGTTGCACAAAGCCACTCTTTGGAGCACAGCAAGAATACTGAGAAAGATTCTTGAGACCTAAAGCTACTGGTTTTTGCCTGCTCATGCAGAACACTGACATAACATTATCAGCAAGATATAAGTAATAATAATAAAATAATAATTTTTTTTTAGTTTTAACGTCATTTTCCCCCAGCAATTAGGGTTCAGACGGTGCCATTCAGAGGGACTTGGATTTGGCAGTGAGGAGTTTCTTGGCCAGACGCCCTTCCTGACGCCAACCAATGCCTTTTTTAAAATAAAATAATAACAATTATTATAAAAATAACAAAGATAATAATTCCAGAAATAATAATAATAAATGAAAAGTGTGGAACTAGCATGAAATATCAAGAGAAACCTCTCCAGTATGTTATGCAACAATATAATATCTTACTTATCTGGCCTAAAAGTAAGATCTGTAAGTCTGGGATCAGGCTTGTGCTATTGTAAGACATACAAAAGACATGTTTAGGAGAGAAAAAGACATCCTTTTGTGACATCAAATAAGGATGTTTTAATATGTTGGCAGGTTGTATGGGGTACCTCAGTGGTTGTACCACCTATGATGTATCAGCAGCTGCATTGTCTCTGGTCAATGGCTGAATGCTTGGGAGTTCCTCTCAAGTGCTTAACTCTTACTACTGGCTCCTAGTAACTGTTTGTGCACAACAGTGGCCACTACCCAGTACATCGCTTCAGCTGGTGAACTAAATGTAGCAAGTGGTGGGCCTTGGCTTATTTGGTCATTCCAGTGCATGAGGGCACAGAAACGATACCAACAGGTGAAAGCAATGGCAAACTACTCCTGTATGCTGCCAGGAAAACTCTTACAATAACACAAAATTCAACCACAAACAATATGGCACTGGACAGTAAGTCTCCCAGGCTTGAAATTGCCCAAAATGCTACTGGGGATTAGCAAAGGCAAGTGACCAGTAGGGCTGACAGGAAACCTCCAGGGCACCCCTGATGCAGATAAAATCAGAACCAAACATCCTTGCTCAAACTTCTGAAAAATACACAATTTTGCAACTTGGAATGTCAGAACTATGAATACAGGAAAGTTGGAGGTAATAAAAATGGAAATGTCACACAGAATGATTGGGATACTTGGTCTCTGCAAAGCAAGATTGGTCACTTCCAGAGTGGTGAGCACAAGATCATGTTTTCTGCCAATGATGAACACAGTGAAAATGGAGTTGCAATTAAATGCAACAAAAATATATCACAGTCTGTCATAGGTTACAAACCTGCAAACGAAAGACTGATTTCTGTGAGATTTAAAGGGCATCCATTACATGTATCTGTAATACTGGCTTATGCCCCTACAACAGCTGCAGATAATGATGACATCGATGCATTCTTTGGTGCACTTCAAGATCTGAGTGATCATACACCAACAGGAGACGTTTTGGTGATTATGGGTGACTTCAATGCAAAAGTAGGAAATGAATACATGGCTAGAGTAACTAGCAAATTTGGTCTTTGAAACAGAAATAAAGCAGGAGAGCTACTAGTAGATCTGTGCAACAGAAACAAGCTGACAATTTGTAATACAATGTTTGAACAACTGAAGCACCGATTCTACACTTGCTCATCTCCAGATGGTCAATACCAGAATCAATTGACTACATTTTAATCAGAAAAGAATGGTACAGTGCTGTCCAATCAACAAACACACTACCAGGTGCTTGCTGTATCTCAGACCATGAACTCTAATGTGCCAAGTTCTGAATCAAGCTGTGCAAGATGAAAAAGCTGAAGCAGCCAGTATGATACAATCTTGCAAAAATTTCATTGCAATACAGCATCAATGTGTCCAACCATTCTAACAATTTAGCAATGGTGGAGATGTCTGTAGATGAACTAAGGTGCAACATGGAAAACATAGTTAAAGATGTTGCCAAGCAGCATATCCCAAAAGCAACCAAACTCCCAAAATCAAAATGGCTTTTGGACAAAGCAGTAGATATTGTGAATCAACGAAGAAAGGTGAAAGCCACAGGTGGGAATTCTGATGAGATCAAACTTTTGGTGAGTTTCAAAGGCAAGCCAGGAATGATAAGAACACATACTACCATAAATTATGCAACACCATTGAAAAAGACAACAAAGTTGGCATGGCAAGGGAGTTGTTTAAATGGTGCAGAACCTCAGAGGTGAAGTCAAGCACAAAAGAAGCAGACTCAGAGATTCACAGGGCACTTTACTAATGGAGCAGGTCCAACTTAAAAGCAGATGGAAAAAGTAAACCAAATAGCTATACAAGATAGATGAAAGCATACAAGGCACAATTATAGAAGGGGCACATGAAAAAGAGCCAGCTATATTACAAAGCAAAGTAAAATCTGCAATAAAAGAGATCTTGACAGGCAAAAACCCTGGTTCTGATAAAATACCCATAGACCTCATTGAAGAGCTAGGAGAAAATGCTCTCACAGTCCTCACAGATCTTTGCAACAAGATATGGATGGAAAACACCTGGCCAGAAATATGGAAAAAAAATATGTATCTACCACTACCGAAGAAAGGTTATACAACAGAGTGCTCCAATAACAGATTGCGAGAGCTTGCATTGAATTTGATGTACATTACTTGGTTGCTGATTGGGCTACAACCTATGACAGACTTTGCCACTGTCTGCTGCATTGACCCTCACCCCGTTGTTGTGTCCTTTGCCCTCTTCCTTTCCCACAAAACAAAAAACTTTATTTTCTAATTTGAAACTACCTTTCCCACTTCAGCTGGTCTTGCAAATGCCAATGATTTGAATATCACAGCAATCCATTTTGTCACATACAGTTTTGAACTTTCCGAGTTCCTTCATTTTCCTGACATTCCATGTTCCAAATATTAAGGGTTTTTTGAGCTGAATTCTTCCAGTAGTCCACTTTTCACTGTCAGCCTGGTTGCTCAAGATACAATGCATCCTTTGTTGACCCATGTGATGGACAATGTGTTATGATTTTCTAGGTTTTGTAGGCATGGTGAAAGAAGTGGTCGGGAGGTGTGGATAGTGGTGGTAGGGCCACCAACATTCTTTCCACCACTACAGTCCCTATACTTGGGTGGTGTACCCAGCCATTGTCCTGTTTATCAGGTCTTTCACCTAGCCATCTGATACATTAGCTGCTAGTTGCATCAAAGTGACTCTTTCACCTGGATGTATCATTGGGTGAGGTGCTGCCCTTGTCTTCACTGTAACCCTGATAGGGGAGCTTTTGAGTTACTCAACTTGCTGATGGGGTATGCCAAGAGTATGCAGGGAACGAACATTGCACATCTCCTTGTGGGGAAACTGGTCCATACCCATAAATATATATATATAACTATATAAATTGAATTTTGTCTGGATTGCACTGAAATACTATGTAGTACTTACAAAGGATTTAAAAATTAAATGATTATACCCTATCATCTCAGCAGGGTGAAACACTGATTTATTCAAAATTGATTTTAAAGGGTCTCTCACTAGCTAGAGTGTGTTTCTATATTAAAAATTGTCTTTTAAAAATTCCATCAATCCCATATGAAAAAATACTATTATCTATTCACTTAACAGAGCATAAATAGGTATATAATGAATGGAACATGCATAATTAATAGGTATATAAAATTTAGGAGTTCATGGCATATTATAACAAAATATATAAGTATCAAATAAAAATAACTGAGTTGTGGCAATTACAACCTATTTACCACATTGTGAGAAATCACATTTATAAAATGTTATAAAAGGAATAATATAACACTTGTACTTTTGTCAATGCACAGATGAAACTTTTTTGAAAAAAGAATTTCAAGCATGTTTTAATTCTTTCACAACGTATTTGTCTGTTAAGCTCCATTGTCTGTTGTATTTTGATCTTCAATACCAACATGGATCATCTGGTGTTTGTCACATTCAAAGATGACAAAGCCTGTTTGTTATCTGAACTTGAAACATGAAAATTTTGGTAGGTATGGGTTGCTTTTGAAGATCTTTGGCTGATATTAAAAAATGGATTTTGTTTATTTTATTGGTTGAAGCTCATTCTTTGAAGTTTAAAAAAAGCGACTTGAATATCTATCATTCCTGGTGCTTTAAGTACCATGGCTTGGTATTCAAATCACTTCCCAAAAACAGCCCTGAGCATGTGCTTCAAACACATGGTCATGGACAAACAAGGTTTCAGTCTTGAAATCCACTAACTCAATAATATTGTAAACACTCAGCATGTAAGGTAGTTGTAACTTTGATCAACAAGAACAATTAGTCTGTTAATTAAACTGACTATTTACTTCAATTGCTGCACAATGCTCCCTTCCACAGTTGCCAGGTCTAGTGGAGACACTGACTACCATGAATCACCATTTGTATCTATGATCAGCCTGGTGGAAAAGCTCAGTAGTATTAATTAGTTGTGTACACTGACTGCTTCTGGTTGTTTATAAAGGATATTCCCTGTCGTCTTTTCATCATGTTTACACGATGCTATTTTGATGTTCAGCATGTTTTTTGGATGGTGTTAATTGGTCATCTCTTACATTTTGTTTTTCTTCACACTTCTTCCTTTGTAATCTTTTTTTCCCTTCAATATATTTGAAGGATTCTGCTCAAAAAGAAAATTCCTACACAGTAACTGATCAAGCTCGATGAGCAACTTCATTTTCTGGCTACCAATATTTATTATAGAAGTCATCTGTATCTGGAAGTCTCTAAAAAAAAAAGGTAGCTAAATATCCCATGGAGTTAACTCTTCAAAATTAAGTTAATGAAGAAATCTAAATAATAATAAAATACACTTTATGTCCAAAAAACCATACGTTGTATTTTCATAACTTCATAAATCAATTCAAATTGCCTCTTTTTAATTCTAATGTCATAACACAAAGCTATTTAAAATCTGATTAAACCTGAACCTTTCAAATAACACTCCACGTTACTCGACACAAAAAAATTATTTCCCGTTTAGTATCACGTCACCTTAAATAAGGAAGTGGAGATGGACACTCATCATATTGTCATCTAAAACAAAGTCAAATAAACCATTTTTGTGATAACACTGTTATTAAAGTAGAACTTGATCGCATTTACAAATCCCTAACCATTCTGTTATCATCACCTGCTTCTTTTCTCACAGTTCAACACAACTCAAAACTCATCAGATTAAAGTGCAATGCCAATCGATGTTACATCCATTCATTTGCAAGAACTTTCTCAGCTTCGTTTCATTTAAATCCATAAAATAAAGAATACTTCACTTAAAGAACAAAAATAGATAAAAGCTTCAAAAATAGGCTATTAAACTTACCCAAAAGAAAATATTGAAAAAAAACAGAAGATATTTGATGCACAAGCTCACTTCGGAGTCTCGTCGAGCCATCGTGGTCTCTTCAAACACTTTGTACAATTCTCCGTGACCTGATAAAATCAACTTTGGCAAAACAAATGGCTGAAATGACCAGACAATGTTTTTAACCACATGGAAAATAATACTAAAAATAATTAGTCTGACATTTCGACCTTAACAATCTGTCTCCAATGACCAGACGTGTTCACGTAAGCAACACATGTGTTTAAAACCAAAAACCCCTTATTAATTTTAACAACACCATTTCCTAAATGCTCTCTGCATGTTTATTGAGAAATAACGGTTTAAAATGGCCATGCGTTGTGTTAACAAGTGGAAAACAAGATAAGGCAACTCATTAACGTTTTGCAAAGAATCCAAACAACAAATTGATGTCATCTTGAAGAAAAAGAGATGTCGTGAGAACACGTGACCTTGTGGTCAGCGGAATAAAGTCATCATCATCATCATCATCATCATCATCATCATCATCATCATCATCATCATCATCATCATCATCATCATCATCATCATCATCATCATCATCATCATCATCATCATCATCATCATCATCATCATCATCATCATCATCATCATCATCATCATCATCATCATCATCATCATCATCATCATCATCATCATCATCATCATCATCATCATCATCATCACCATCATCATCATCATCATTACAATCATCATCACCATCATCATCACCATCATCATCATCATCACCACCACCACCACCATTACTTTTTTACTTTGAGTCATCCGTTGTCCTTCAACTCGGGTGAAGCCAGAACAAAGTTCTTTCTCCAGAAATCTCTGTCTTTCGTTGCATTGATCAGATCATCAGAGTAAAGCTGTGTATCTTCTTCAATGACTTGTTTGAGGGTGGTTCGAGGGTGACCAACTCTTCTCTTCCCTTCTGGTTGCCAAAGCAGTAGCTTGCTGGCTGGTTCGCTTCCTCTGATCACATAACCGGCTAATGCAAGCCTCCTCTTAAGAATTACTTGTGAAACCACTGGGAGTGGTCCATAAAGTTGTGTGTTCGGAATATGGTCCTTCCACGAAATATTGTAGATGGTTCGCATCATCTTAGTATATTTGCCATCTAATTTTGCCTTTCTGACCTTGTTTTATGGCCATGACTCAGAGCCATAGACTCGTATGGACTCGACACAAACTTTAAACACCTTAGTCTTGGTTGGCTTTTTGATTGGAGCCTTCCATACTCTTTTTGACGAGTGCAGAGCACCCCATCCTTGACCAGGTCTTGCCTCAATATCGCGGTCACAGTCTGTATACTTACTTACTTATCCTCTGTGTTCTGCTTCTTTGGTAGTCGAGGACATCCCATAGATGCAATCAGACCTTCGTTGAAACGTTTCCAGTTCTTCTTCTCTCTTGCTTTTTCCCTTAGGCTCTGGAGCTGTTTTCTGGTACGGAGTTGCCCAAGTCCGGAGTTTTTGATGTCTTCACGGATGGTGCTGTATACCCTCCAAGATATTTGAAATCCTGAACACGTTCAATGTTGGAGCCATCAGATGCAGATATACCCTGATGAGATGTAGGGTTTAAATGCATGTACTTGGTTTTTGAGGCATCTAGGTGAAGGCCAATCGATTTACATGCAACTTCTACACGATGTAACAGTTCTTGAGCTTCCACAACAGTATCTCCTAGTAGAGCGATATCATCAGCATAATGAAGATCCGGTACAGTTTGCGCTGGGTATCGTCTACTGCGACGTCTGTGCAATGTGAGTCCACCAGCGTCTCTGAGCGCTGTTCGCAGGGTATAATCAAGGCAAATGATGAACAAAACGTGTGGAAGTGGGTCACCCTGTAGTACACCGGTATTGATGAGAAAGGGGTCAGTCATTCCGTCAGGTGTAATAACTTGAGCGAAAGTGTTGTTATACATGACCCTATTTCCTTCAACAACTTCTTCGGGGATCCCATAAGCGATCTGTATTTGTAGCATTTTCTCTCTGTTTATCGAGTCAAAAGCTTTTCGAAAATCAATGAAAACTATGACCACTTCCTTACTAAAGTTCTTCAGTTCTTCTACAATCTGGCGTAGGGCAAGAATGTGTGTGGTGGTGGACCTTCCCTGTCTGAATCCGTTTTGGTTACTCCTAAGAATTTTGTCTATTACTGGGCTGACTCAATTCGGGAGGCATCGATTGTAGACCTTTGATGCAATCTGTGATAATGCTAAGCCTCTATAATTGTCAGGCAATCGAAGATCTCCTTTTTTGGGTACTGGGACATGCCCAGACAGACTCCATTCCTCAGAACGGTTTATATAGTAAGTCTGATTGCAGAACTTGCGAAGTTGTTTATTCACTTTTAATATTTTCCAAAATTCTGGCGGTAGTCCGTCAAGTCCAGGTGCTTTGCCGTTTTTCATAGCTTTCATAGAAGCATCAATTTCTGCTTGTGATAGTTAACCAGTTGAGATTTCGTGAAACAGATCAAACACGTTTTCTACTTCAAGATCGGTGTTGACACTAGCCTGGTCTACGTTAAGCAAAGTTTCGAAGTGCTTTTCCCAGATATGCAGGTGATCATTTCCTTCAATGCAAATGGGATTACTTGACTTTTTACCAGTGAATTTCTTTACAAGTTCCCACCCGGACTGGAGAGCTGAACAGGTGACTGCAGATTCAAAGGTACTAAAGATTTCACTAATGCGCTTATCTTCGTAGAGGTCGAATGTCCCGCGAAGATGATTCTGTGCAGATTGAATTTGGCTTGTTGAGGCATGTATGGTAGCTTGGCGAGCTGTAATTACCGAAGGGTTGGTACTAACAGGTCTTGGAGGATGAGGCCTAGGTGGAAGATGATCCGTTCCAACATCATTTGCAGTCTTGATAAAAGACGTGTAATTTTGCTCTTCTACAGGAAGGCCGTCAAATTTCGTTACTACATTAGTGTCAATCTTGGAGGAAAGTTCGGAGTCAGTTGTCACTGAGGACCAGAACAACCTCTTTTTACTAGCCATTTTTGTTGTGCGGAGGCTAAGTTTCACAAAAGTTGATACGATGCGATGGTCACTTCCAATAGGATTTGATGTTGAATAGGCTTGACAGTCCTGTAAACTCTTGCGCCATCGCTTTCGGTACAGACAAAGGTCTATTTGACAGAGACAATCCTTGGGCGATCGGTATGTCCAAAGTTTACGAGTAGACTTACAAAATGATTGGTTACCGATAATAAGGTTGTGCTGTTGTGTAAAGCATAGCAGCAGTTGGCCATTTCGATTGGTGGTTTTGTGCAATGAGAATCTGTTACACATCTGAGCGTTGAAATCTCCACAGATAAGAAACATTGCATGTTGCGGTACATTTGTTACTACTCCGTTTAGACATGTGTAGAAATCTTCTGCAATTTCATGAGAAAGCCTGTTATGTGGTGCACAGCAGGATACAACCGCCGTCTTGGGGTTACCTTTAACTGTAGCTACTATTAGACCTTCACTGTATTTCTTAACAGACGTGAGCAAAGGTAACAATTTCGAATGAATGCAGAAGCCTACGCCTCCAATTGAGGCCCCACATTCGTTTCTTGTAGCAGATGCAGTAAACAAAGTGTTTTTCCCTATGTTACGAGCGATGATTTCCGAATCCGAATTAGCATGCACTTGGTGATGTTCTTGAACACAGGTCACTGAGATGACCTATAGTCAGTCATGAGCTTATCTAGCTCAACACGGGATTATAAGGAGCGAAGGGTTTTACAGTTTAACGTAGACACTACAAAACAAGTAGTTGGTCGTGATAGGCTCTCTTTCACTTTAAGACGATCAGATCTCAGCCTTTCCGTGGAATTTGGGCGTGGATCATCATTCTATGGAATAGAAGCTATGTCCGACTGTGTGAGAACCCTAGAATCAAGGGCTTTTACCTTGGAGCAGCTTTTTTATTTTTCCATGACTTTTTTAATTGGCTTCGGGCGTGCCCGATAATATGCGGCTCGCCACACCTGCATATAGCAGTAGTTACTTCACTGAACTATTTGGCCCTGGCCGTTGACTTCGTGTAAGCAGTTCATCCGCCCAGCGTCGTGAGCCCACCACCGTTGTCCCCAGACAAGATCTTCCGCTGGAGAGCCCGACTACCTTGCTGCATCCCAATGCAGGTCCATAGTAGTAGTAGTAGTAACAGTAGTAGTAGTAATTGTAGTAGTGATAGTAGTAATAGTAGTAGTAATAGTAGTAATAGTAGTAGTAGTAGTAATAGTAGTAGATAGTAGTAATAGTAGTAATAGTAGTAGTAGTAGTAGTAGTAGTAGTAGTAGTAGTAGTAGTAGTAGTAGTAGTAATAGTAGTAGTAATAGTAGTAGTAGTAGTAGTAGTAGTAGTAGTAGTAGTAGTAGTAGTAGTAGTAGTAGTAGTAGTAGTAGTAGTAGTAGTAGTAGTAGTAGTAGTAGTAGTAGTAATAGTAGTAATAGTAGTAATAGTAGTAATAGTAGTAATAGTAGTAGTAGTAGTAGTAGTAGTAGTAGTAGTGTCATAGTAGTAATAGTAGTAATAGTAGTAGTAATAGTAGTAGTAGTAGTAGTAGTAGTAATAGTAGTAATAATAGTAAGAGTAGTAGTGGTAGTAGTAGTAGTAATAGTAGTAATAGT